>JAUZNJ010064857.1:15004-26914 GCA_034780135.1 Jordanella pulchra
GGCCCCGCCCCCCCCCAGATCGTTGGGTATTCTAGAAATACTAGACACATTCACATTGCTCTTGGCCATCTTGCGCACTGTACACCAGTGTACATAGTTTATTGAATGCTATTCAAATAGCTTCTAATCAGGGTAAAGGTAATAGCTGTTGCTATCCGTTTCTTTTCAGATTCTTCAAGTCACTTGATATATTTGTGTTATTTCAGTGTGCTTTGGGAAAACAATATGTTCTAGAGCAGAAATGTATCTTATTTTTCCCTTTTAGTTTGATTTACTATATAAGGAATAGGAGCGACTTGAGAAAAATGAATACTCATGTTGATGGAAAACCCAAAGAATATGTTCTTATATTCATAGTTGGGGACTAAAGTTTAGCCCAGACCTCAGTCACACTTACAGTAAAACCCAAAATTGCTTTACCTTTTTCATTTCAACCTAAAAGGTTTTTTTTCTAATTGAAAATGAAAGAGGTTTTTTCAAAATGACAATATGTTTGAAATCAAAAGGTATGATTGTGGAAGAAAAAATATTTCTCAGTTTGATATAGATCTTCGCAAATATGACTTTTCAAATTTAATCTATATCTTCCTAATAATTAATAGTAAAGCCTTTATTGGTATTACAGCTGTCTGATGCTTCCCATTGTTGCCAACAAGGATTTTTCATGCACTGGTACTTAGAGCTATTATATATTTATAATTGAATGGGAAGGCCTCCATGCTGCTATAGTCTTGAGTTCCCCTTATATATTTTTACTCATTCAATTCAGGACTCTGGCTGAGTCGCTGCGAAACAAATCAAAAAAGTTTGATATGTGCTCTAGACCTGAACCCCAACACAGACTTCCACTTCAGGACTTAAGTCATCACTGCATTTAATCAAAAATGAAACTGAGCTGAAAGTGTTTTATTTTAAATGATTGCTTTGCTCTCTTGGACCTGACACATTAGAAGCATTAAATCAGGCTCTAAAAGGTAATGTAAGGTAATGTATAAAAATGGATTTCTTTTGCAGAATAGATTGGTTATATTTGGCACATGTGGTAATGTTGATTTCCAAAATAATTTTTTTGAAACTTAACTTCCCCGTAAAAACTGAATCTGTGTTTATAGCAGATGCATAAATGTGATTATATAATTCTAAACTAACTAATAAAATGTTAGTATTTTGTTTTCTTTTGGATTTAGGTCAGTTTTATTTATCAAACGTGTTTGTGTGTCTAAAGAAACTTAGGGCTTTCTAAAATGTATGGTATCGTTCCCTCCTTTTTTATTTATGCCTCAAAACATGTAACTGGACTTGTTTCAAAATTTAAAGTGTAATAAGAGTAACATTTAGACAGAAAATGTAAATGTAACAAAAAAGAAGGTGCATTTAATGCATAATAATGTTAATGTATTAAAAAAGGAGGATATTGAATGATTGTACCAAAATGAGTCACATTTGCAGGTTAACATGTGTTTCTGATGCAGCATTACTGACTCCTGGTCATGTTACCAGTGTAGGCAGCCTGTGCAGGAATGGGATAGAAAGAGTGTCGCTGGCATCGCTTCATGACAATTGACAGAGATGAGTTGCAGTCTACATCTTCCCCAAGGCCATAAGTGGGTGGAAGCAGCAATAGTGACAGCAATGGAAGGAGCAGTGACTATCCACTAAGTGGTGAACAAAAGAAGAAAACTAACCTGCCCTTCTGTTAGAATTTTTAACTAATATATAAAGAAAATGTTAAATATACATTTTTATTCCTGAAAACTTATCTGCAATCTCCAAATTTTTACAGTTTGCTTTTTGACCTCCAAGGATCTTTTATAATCTTGATTTAATTAAAATTGTGAACAAAAATTCACTGGCAAATGCATCATTGATAACAATCAGGATTAGACTTTTCTCATATAAAAAAATCTATCTTAACTGTATTTATTTTATAGATTTTGTTAAACAAAAAGATTCTCCATTCCAACAAAAACCCACCCACGTCACGACTGCATTTCAAATAGTCAGACAACACACACAAAAAAAGCTGATCTTAGCTTTTAACTGTTAGGGGAAAAGCTTTAGTTGCCCTTGACTTGCCTCCGTCAGTTTTGTACTGTATAAAAGCAACATTTAAAAAGAATTACGTAGTCATAACAACCATCTTAGGTACAGTGTTCTGTGTCATCCTCTGTTGTAGAGACTAAAGTAGAGGATTTATCTCTGTTGGGAATAGCTGCATCAATCATACAGCAGTGGTATGTGTTGCATTTTTACCAAAAAATTGGGCTGTTTCCTGTTGTGTTTACCTGATGTGGTTCCCGATTTAATATTAAAAAACAGTGGATTACCTGAGTCAAAACAACACATTCTTAACAATCATTAAACAGACCTGCACACAGATTTGCATCTTGTTTAAATTGTACTTATTTCATTTGTCTTTGAGTTATATTATTCCAATCATGGAGTTTCTCAGCTGTTTCAGGTCAAAACTGAAAATCTCTGTCAGTATTTTTACTGGTTGTGGTTTCACCTTCCATGGTCATTCATTCTGTGTTTCTCTTGAGAATATGATGCAGTCTCTACTCCAATCCATACAACACACAGTGCTCACAGCACGGCTGCTGGCACCAATGAAGAACACCCTGCTGTGGAACCATATAGTGATTGCAGGTGTGCATAGAAGCCACTTGTTGACTTGACAAGATGCAGACAAACAGACATTATGTTCTTTACGCTGAATGATGAGTCTGTCATGCCCCTCCCCGCACCCCCAGCAGAGTGGGTTTCATTTTAATACCACATGCAATGCTTTCAGGCTGTTTCTATGGTCAGACACCGTTTTTGTGCTATTTCAAAAGAGGCTGAAAGTGATTCAGTATTCACAAATACATACAGGTGATTCACACATGCACACTCGTGCACACAAGATTTACACATGCACATATTTCTGATACATACACCAATAGATCTTGGTTTACAAGCTACTAGTGCTTTGTGACCCTCTCTGTATTTGTGTTTGGATTATTGAGACTCTCATGACTTGAGTCTATAGACAAGTAGATTTATTTTTTGATTTTTTACAGGCAAGGATTTGCAACTAGTCAGATATCTCCCTTGTTACAGCAAAACACAAAAACATACCCCACATTGGCAAATATTTACTTATAAGCTTGTAAGCAATGCTCTATATGTATGTAATGCAGGAGCAGGTGGGCCGGTGAAGTTTAAACTGTTGAGACCTTAACACTGCTACGGCCAACGACAGTTCAGTCAGTAAACATATAACTTATTATGGTTAGCTCATTTTCCTCTTGCTATGAGAGATTGTTTGATTATTAATGGATGTATTGTGCAACTATAAACATAAGCTAAAAAGATAAGCAAGGTAGCCACATTAATGTTTCTAGATTTTCTAACTTTACTGAAAACCTAAAGAGCTACAGATTTCCCTTATGTGGCATCATTAATTGACCAAACTAACAACTCAGTATCTCATAACAAAGGGCCAACTACCTAAGTATATTGAATTATGTTTCACTTACCACTCCACTGTTGTAGCCAGAAGCCATGTTTACGTCTCAACAGTATGACCTGCATTGGTCCACCTACTCCAGAGCTATGTGAATATAGCGCTACGCAATTGTTTTATAAGAAAGTCATCACTTATGTGTGCCACGTTATTTTGATTGACTGAAAAAAAGAGAGACATTGGACTGGTTACAACTCATTGCATTTGTGTATTGAGTCAACTTATGACAGTCTCAAAGATCCACACAAGTTCATTGAGGTTTACAGACCACAAGCAGTTTGTAAATCTAGGGATATGTGTGCATGCATCAGAAATACATTTGTGAATCTTGTCCTATGCATTTGTAAAAGGCGTATGCATGTTTGCATCTTCTCCTGTGAATGTGTGAAATCCACAGATTTGTGAATATTAAGACTCTCTCAACTATATAAAATTTACATTTTCATATATTTGAAGTTATTTGAAACTGAAGTCACTCCTTGTCAACATTTTCAAAGGTGTTCATGTTATAACCAAGAGTGTAAATCTAAATATTTTGATTGGTTTACCATTACAAAACAAAACATCAAGAATGTTCATGCCTGATTTGCCACCGTTGATAAGTTAACAAACTCTCTTATCCCTGTGACCGTTGAACTCTAATCTAAAAAGGCCTGCAATGACTTTGCAAAGGTTTTATTGAGAAAATACAAAACCAGTCTGCACATCAAAGCCAACCCCAGTACCAATAATGTCTCCAATCAGAATAAACTCTGTTAAAGTACCCCGAATATGCCCACTATACTGCAAAAGTTTAGAAGAAACTATTCAGCAGCTAAGTTCCTCTTCCTGCTGTCTTGATGTTTTACCCATAGGTTTATTTAAAGAAGGTTTTGCCTGAGTCTGATTAGAGTCTGATTTGATGCAAATCATTAACACATCCTTCATGCAGGGTGCTTTCCCTGAGACCTTAAAAACACCAATTATTAAACCTTTGTTGAAAAAGAGAAACTTGGAGAAATTGGTCCTGCAGAATTACAGGCCCATCTCAAACCTCCCCTGCATCAGTAAAATTATTGTAAAAGTTGTGTTTAAACAGTTAAAGGCCTTCTTAATTATAACAAGCTGCTTTGATGTCTTCCAGTCAGGTTTCTGTGCCAACCACAGGATAGAGACTGCCCTGATAAAGGGGTCCAATGACATTTGTATAAATTCAGACTCTGGAAGAATCACAATTCTAGTATTTTTGGACCTCAGTGCAGCGTTTGATTCTGTTGATCGCTCAATTTTATTTTTCATCGTCTGGAAAACTGGAGGAGAGATCACTAGTTAACTCACAGGTTCAGCTACTTCAACTAAAAACCACTTATTATGGCAGAAATCTAGGTGTCATGATGGACTCAGACCTAAAACTTCAGAGGCACATAAAGGCAGTTATTAAGTCAGCCCTTTATTACCTGAAGAACCTTTCTAAGATTAAAGGACTAATTTCCAAGCAGGATCATGCATTTATCTTTGGTAGAATTGATTACTGCAACAGTGTTGTCATAGGTTTGCCTAAAATGTCCATTGAACAGCTGTTTTTTTGTTCTATTTGACAAGCATGGACAACTTTATATTATGTAACTTAACACACAAAATAAATACAGACATTGTTGTTTTATCAGAAAATGGCACAGATATTAAATATGTATAGATATGTCGCAAACTATATTTTGTAAATTAACAGAGCTGTTTGTCAGTGAAATTAATTTACTGAAATGAAAGTACATTTGTTATAAAGCTGGCGAAGGATGTACTATGAATGGTCCTAGTTAAGATGATATGCTTGTGTTAAGACCATGATTCTTAATCCTCCTGCTGAATTTAAACAGGGGATGCATTATGATCCATGTGTGTTCCCAAGCTTTCCTTGGCTATGCTGTTTAGTATGAGTACCTCTGTGGTCAGAGATAAGGCTGTTATGGCCATGACAAGGCCTTGTCTTGCTCTGCCATGATGCTTCTATTGCTCCTAGTGCCTGTTTGCTCCCAGGGCCAAAAACAATATGCTGTAAATTGCGCTATGGCCTCTTCAGGTTGATGTGCTGCCTGTGAACGTGATGTGATTGGGTATCGATTCACACCACAATGCTGAAATTGCCTGCCTCATGGATCCAGACACCGGCAGTGACAGCTTCAGTACGGGACAAGAGAAGTGCCATTGCGCTGGTCTGTGTCCAGTAGAGGATACCTTCTCTCTGCTCTCTGATCCTCACACTCTCCTACTCCTTGGGGGGGGGGGGGGATTAAAGATTTAAAAGACCGAGCCCACCCACTGCATTGCTTGAATGTATCACAGAAATGCATACAGCAACGCAACTTGCTTCACAAGCAAAGCGGTCCATTCTGATAGGATTTCTCAATTCCTTTTATAAAAAAAAAAGAACGAAAAAAAACATGTAAACATCTTCTTATCATTAAACTTTCTGTGATATTTGCACATAGACAGTTTTTTAATCTGTTCAAGCCTTAGCATTTGTAACACCGAACAAAGATGGGCTAGCTTTCTGCTGGCTTTTCATTAGAAAAGAGTGGTGACACAGCACTGTCAATCTGCATTCAGTATGATTAAAACATGCCCCGGATCCTGTTGGAAGATGAATAATGCAACTGAAATAGCTTGTGTAATGAATAAATGGCAAATAATCCCACTACAATTAACTCTCTCATACATACAATATGCAAACTAGCCATGCTCCATCTACTAGTAAAAGATGTCCAGCTGAGTGAAATTCAAAGAAACCTTGTACTGATTATTAAATATACGGAAGTTTCAAAAGCCTTGAAAAAAGAAAGGATTTCTAGTTATTGTGCTGTCTCAGTGGGAGCCACCATTATCTAAACTTTAAAGGGTAATTCTGTGATGTCAATGAAAGTTGTAAAACAAGAAAAAGAAACAGTTAATTAGTAGCTAATGTGAAACATCTGTATAATATCCTAGCTGCATATATTTTTCTTTTGTCTAATGCAAATTTTGGTAGCTCTAATTGAAGTAGTTGAGAAAACATTTAAATTGATTTGCTTTTAAATGGCAAACTTAAGAAGAAATTGTTTTGTTTATTTATTCTTTGTTATTCCAACTAAGTAGTAAAAGCCAACATTTTAACCAAGGACTGTGACTACAACTGAAAGGAACATGGCCTGAAGTTATGCATGGGCAATTACGTAGTGCAACGACAATTCAAGAAGTCATTGCTCAAAAGTTTACTATTCAGTCCTGCGGTTCCACCTCTGTGGATTTCTGTAATGGGTGTTCATTGTTTCTGACTGTATTGGGACAAATTAATTTACGGTAAAAAATGGCAGCAGGGCACATGTTTTCTGAGAAGACTGGAAATACTTGGTTCAAACCCCACATCCTGCGACTCTGGGCCCTTTTCTTCACATTGCTCCCCAGGGCTTCCAAGCTGCCCGCTTATCCCTAAAGGATGGGGTAAATGCAAAGATCAAATTTAATGCAATGTACATTTGCAGTCCTGTCCGGGTAAAAGAGGTTTAATGTCTATGTGTCAAACAAACAGAGAACACTAAGTTAAAGATAGCCGTAGCATGAAATAATGCATTAATGGGGAGTGAAAAAACATAAGGCAAAGTGGTTGGTATATACTCCTTAGAACAGAAAAACCTCAAAAATGCTTTTGCTGTTTTTTCTGAAAACAAAAGTACCTAAAATAATGGGTCCTGATCCAAATTGTTGATAGTGTTGTTCAAATCACTTCCGCAGTAACAGCTCTATAAAATACAGTACCTCATCATCCTTACTATTAATAAAACATTTGTGAAAGAATGGGTCACTTTTAGAAGCTCAGTGAATTCCTCTATGCCACTTATGCAACAAATCCAGTATTGAAAACAACTGTTAGCTAAGGCACAGTCACTAAAAAAAAACAGCGATTTTCCGGTAAAATGAACAGATTTGCTGAGGAAAGGTGTGTCATTTCAGACAATGGTTTCCAATGTCCAAGCGGCTGCACCCAAGCATTGGATCACTACCATATGTTCAAAGCAAAGAAGTGGATTCAGTAGAGTAACAAAAAAAAAAACATGACTGCTGGAATGGAGAGCAGCTGTGATCTCGGGAGCGAAGAATCAAGCTACTCCGTCCAACAATCCAATGGGCAAGTTGCCATTGTTGTGTTTAGACTCACACAAGAATACATCTTGTCCTGCATCTGTTTCGGATGTTTGATACCAACTCATTATGGTTTGACATGGGATATATAGCTTTGACAAAAACAAGAGCTGCTGAGACCATAGTCACACCAAAATACACATGGTAGCGCAGGAGGACATATGCTGCTGCTGTTTTGTCAAGATCCATGATTTTATCTGAAAGAGAAACAGTAAGAAATTGTTGTAGTTTCTCACAAATTTAATGTTGCAACATAATAATACTTCTGTTGAAAACCTGTGAGAGGGTGGCTTCATTTACAACATGACTGCAGCATTGCATACAGTTTGGTCCATGGACACAGGACTCACTCACACAAGGGGGTTTTATGTGGAAAAAGCTTGACTGGTCCTCAAAGAGACCTGACCCTAAAGAACCTTAGAGGTGAGTTAGAGGGGAGACTGCAAGCCAGACCTTCTTGTCCAAAATCTATTCCTGACCTGTCAAATGTCCTATTGCAAAAAGTGGTTAAAAATTCTTATAAGAACACAAATAAAGCTTGTTGCAGCTTTTACACATAAGCTGCAGTTGTTGAAGTAACAGATGGAACAGCACCATATAAAAGATTTTATTTTGATGGTAGGGGACCAATAAAGTTCATGTGTGGGCAAATACAAGTGACCCAAATCTTGAGGCCTTTAAAATTTAGATCAGTACAACCTAAGCTATTTCCACTCTATGGTAATAATAAGAACATTCAAAGTCTAGTCCTAAAAGTAGGCAGGGTGTTTGCCTCATGAAGAAAAACAGGTTACACTTTAATTGGACCTGGAAAAAGACAGAGCTGCATCCAGTCTTACAGTAAAAAACTTTAAAAACCACCAGTCGTCCTGCAATCTGAAAGCAGTGCTATTTTGGGAACTTGCATAATTAGAATAGAATTCAACTTTATTCTCATTGCACTGTTGCAAGCACAAGCAACTAAATGTAGTTTGCATCTATCCAGAAGTGCTATACAGGATATAGATGTTCATATACAGGTTTACAAGATGGTTAAAGAATAAAATAAAATGTTCTGTGTAAATATAATATAAATATGGGAGCTATATGCACATATTATACAGAGTATGCAGATCTTACAGAATACACAGGAATGTTAGGAATAGATTGTATATGTATTAGAAGGTTTATAATACAAGGTAGATAATGGTACATAAGGGTTACAGATTAATTAATTTGTAGTTTAAGTCAAAAGGTGAATGTCTTATCAGACTGATGATAACACACAAAATGCATTTCAGAACAATATCTAGACTCATTTTAAGAACATAATGATACTTATTTTTTCAAATGTTTAGCAATTTCCTGGAATGTTTGGCCTATGATTTATATTCAGATTTTCTATATTTATTGTATTGAAACTTGACATTACCTGCAAGACTTTCAAATAACAAGAACGCTTAAGGCGTAAACTCTGTCAAAGATATACCAGGACAAAACAGCTACATCCAGTTGCAAATTAAGATAAACTTACTTATGATAGTTAAATCATGCAAACAAGCCAAAAAAAAACATAAGGATTAAATGATACATTTAAAAGTATGTTGTTTCTTTTAATATGTATATTGAATACGGAAATATGACACCAAAGTCCCTTAATTTCTACCGTACAGGAAAAGTAAAGGTGTCCATTCTTCTCAGTTGACTTAGCAGATGTTGATATCTGAAGCCAAGGCAGTTTTCTTTACACACAACAGAACAAAGCATGATATAGAGAAGTGGGAGGGAAGCTATGGTTGATATATGTATGTTTTTCTTTATAGGTGAGAAGAATGATGAATGGATAAGGTCCACAGCAACCATAATGGCACTCCTGTGCACCATGGAAGAGGGTATAGAGGAAGGGTGTATTTGAGAGAACAAATGCAGCCTCTTTCAATCAGGGCTACCTAAAAGTAAAATTCCTGACAATATATCCTTGTTGTGCTTTCATGATAAGCCTTTGGCTCTTGGAGGGTGGAGTGGGAGTATAAGGAGTGAGAGGGGAATGTGTCAGGGGGGGCATTAAATGAGGTGCAGGCTCTATTGAAGACATGAAAAAAATAAAACTCTGTTTACCTGACCACAACTGCCTGAAACAAACAAACAAAAATACCTGTCATGGCTGAAAATCACGGAGGAGTGACAGCAATATGTTGTTGATGGAAGAGCCTTGAAATCACAGCAGCACTTGCAAATATTATTCTCTTTCACAGATAGTGACATGCTGCCTGTCCTCTCTGGATTTACTGTATCCTTATGCTGGCTGCTGTATTTTTTAAAGAACAAATACCCTGTGGTTTTGTAGGTGACAGGACTCGCTTGTGTGTGTTTGTTTTTATGCTGTTTTGTCTGTCTGTGTGTTTGCAGTTGTCCTGTCAGGTCATTTGTTGCTGGAGCTATTAATTCCAGTCCTCTGCCCCTGTTGTGCACTCATTTGGTGATATACCAGGTCTGTCATTAGTCTGCATGCCCACTCTGCATGTTAGAGAGAAATATTGACATTGTCAAAGCAGCACTCATTGCTTCTGAATACAAGCCGTGCTTTTACATATCAGGTGTCAAAAGTAAAGGGTGAATTCATCAATGTATTCACACCTCAGTAAGGTGGCAATTGTTCTCACTCTTGGACATAGATTGGGTGAAGATCCTCTTAGAGAGCGGGTAGAGAATGAGCTGACCCAGCCTTTTGATGCATATGTTGCACAGAATAATTGACCAGCTCTTTAGTCTGTAACTCCCTGTGGGCTGGGTAATTGTCTGTCTGTGTTTCTATTGTTTTAACTAACTGTGTTGTGGTTGTCTTCCTTTTCAAATACCCAATGGAGGCAGAGGAATGATGGAAGGTGGTGGAACTCACTGATGAGGCATAGTAGTTTCACAAATTGTTTCATGTTTATAAGTATTCTTCAGAACTCATGGTTAAATAGCTTGTTTTGTACAGAAAATGAAAAAGAGAAAATATAATTAAAGAGTATATAATTGTGTGAGTTATTGTGTTATTTGCCCCACTTTAATGGTTTTAATGCACACCGGTGTATTTTATATACAATAAAACTAGTTTCTGTGTTATGTTCCTATTTGTAGGAAACCTTATGAATTATTTCTTTTTATTACTCATCTACGTTGTATTATAGGTTAACAGTTGATGACCTCAGGATGTAATTACTGTTGGTTATTGACTGCAGTGTTGTATAATTTACCAATTGTCAATAAAGTGCTCACCCACTGATTCACATCATACAGGACAGTTTGAATCCACTTACTATTTAGGGCTAAATTACATCTAGTGGCAGCTTATCTTAATTGGTGCATAATAATTTCTATGTATGATTGTTAACCTTTTTCTCGTTTTTCTTTTTTTTTTTTACAAATTTCTCTGTATAAACCACATGCTTGATAATACCGGGTGTGTAATGACATAGTGTTTTTGATCCTGTGGGGTTGCCACCGTTATTCATTAAGGTTATACATTTTTTTCTATGTTTACAATTTAAAAGTTTTATTCAAATTCAAATTGTTTAACCTTTTTTAATAAATTGAAAAGAGAAAAAGAAACAAATGTCATTAATGTTTTTCAGTCACCAAAAACTTCAAAACTGTCATTATGATCAGTTCAGAAAGCACTCACTCTACATTTTATCAGTGGGGGCACATTTTGTTCTACCCCACAGTGGGAGGCCCAGGATATCTTTCCGTACAAAGATAATTTTCTTCATGTGTCTGTCTGTGTGACAGACGCTTGACTGTTCCTCTTCTGACAGCTCAGCTGAATGGTACATGTCCATCTGCAGTGGCTGCATCAGCTGCTTGGTAATGGCCTCAGGCTGCAAGCTTGCATAGCAGACTTTCTTAAAGGAAATTGCCTTCATGCATTTTAAGAAAAACGCAAAAGACTGAAGTGGACCAGGGGAGAATTACACTGAGGATGGCTGGACTGGACTCCTGTAGGTGGAGAGTAAGTTCATAGTTTTAGTTGATAACAGCATGATTCATTGCTGCCCGGTGCAGCGGAGGACCTGGCACAGTTTGGTAACGCTTTGCTTCAGGACAAAGTGGATATCTTCTATGTCAGGGGTGTCAAAGTGGTTCCAGAAAGGGCCGTGTGGCTGCTGGTTTTCTTTCCACACAAGCAGTAGCACACCAGACTCCAGTCATCTCATCAAGTCATCAGGTTAAGACTAGACTCACCTTGATGAGATAAATGAAGTCTGGTGGGCTACTGCTTGGGT
>JAUZNJ010064868.1:0-26912 GCA_034780135.1 Jordanella pulchra
AGAACCAGAACTTGGATCTGTATTATCTGTGTTTATTTCCCAATAAACTGTTTAACTTGTTCCCCGAGTCCGTGTGGTGTTCTGCATGTGGGTTAGAGCTCTGAAACCCAACATGACAGTGAGGGGATTCACTAACATTGATAAGGAAAAATATTCAAATGCAGTACCTTGCAAAACCTTTACACATGTCAAGCCATTTTACATTTAGTCACTTCACTGCCATAACGTTCAATGTATTTGATAAATATTTTATGATAGACCATCACAAAGTGAAAGACTTTGACATAGAAAAAAACAACAACCCATTCAGTGCAACTTACTGCCTTGAAAAACTTCCCTTATTAATAAGCTGAATCCAACTCTATTATTTTATCTCCTTTAAGGAAAGTTGTTTTGTGAATTATTTCTTAGAAATTTGTGTCAAAGATTTAAAAATCTAAAACTTTAAAACCTAAACTTGCTGGCAGAGCATAAACATTGTTTATCAGAGAACAGACACTTGTGGGGGAAAAAACTCATACACTATAAAATTTGTTTTTATTGAAATGTGGCAGAAAGAAAGTTGTTGGAAAAGAAAGCAGGGAGAAGTCAATTTTCCAGTTTGCCATAAGCCATGAACAGAACATCGCAAATATGATAAAGATGCGTTGGTCAAATGAAACTGAGGTTGAACTTGATAGCGTTGCAAAGCCAACACTTAACCTTTCAGATCATTCCCATTGGGAAAAATGATGGAGGCAGCATCATCTGTTGTAATTTTTTTTTCTCTTTCAATTAGGACATTGAAGCTCAGATATCAGAGTTAATGGGTGAGTTAGAAATACAGAATATTCTTCAAAGAATACCTGTCAAAGGCTACTGTGCCATTAGGACTAGGTGGAGGCTAAGCTCTTGGCTGTACAAGGACCATAAACATGGAAATAGAAGTACTGACCTGAAGTCAATTGAGAATCAATGGTCTGAGGCAAAGTTTGAAAATTGTTTGTCAATGAAGCTCTATATCCAATCTCATTGAGCTTGAACTGTTTTGCTAAGTTTTAAAAACATCAGTCCCTAGATGTGAAATGCATAAAATGAAATGTCCATCCATCTTCTACCGCTTGTTCCGTCAGGGTCTGGCCGGTGCCTATCTCCGGCAGTCTATGGACGTAAGGCAGGGTACATCCAGGACAGCACGCCAGTCTGTCACAGGGTAACACATAGTCATACAAAAATGTACAACCATGCACACACACTGACACCTAAGGACAATTGAGAGATGCCATTTAACCTAACAGTAATGTTTTTGGACAGTGGGAGGAAGCCGGAGACCCAGAGAGAACCCATGCATGCACAGGGAGAACATACAAACTCCATGCAGATAAACCTCAGGCCAGGAGCGAACCCAGTACCTTCTTGCTTCAAGGCAACAGCGCTAACCACCGTACAGCCCCATGAAATGTCTCATTTTGAAATATCTTAAGGATGATCATTACTTGATTCTGCACTTTACCTTACACATATGGCTATTCTTCCAAACCCCATGAAATATATATCGTCTCAACGTCAAATTGCTGTATCCTGCAGAGTGACTCAGACAAACAACCCACAGTTTGTGTACCACTGAATATTTTCTTCTACTTCTAATAACTGAGAATCTGATTAGATGTTGGAGCTGCTAATTAGGTTCAGGGTTGAGTGGTGTGATTGTGGTTGCCCTTCATTGGTACCCCCCGCCCCCTTTACTGTCCCAGAAGAGTTCATAGCTAGACCCCCCCTTTACTGACCAGGCGGCTGTGAGGCACACAGATACCCCCTTAAGGAGCTTTGCTCTCTGGAGGAAACTTAATCTCCTTTTTAAACACCATCCCAAGGCTCCTCACACACCATGAATAGAGCGGGGGAGGAGCCCACTGCAGAATATCTCCGAACCCACATGGCAGCCAGCCCCAAATCTGAATATCTTAGCCACAACGGAGCTCAAGCGCTCCAACACCATCACAGGAATTAGTCCTCCAACAGGCCACATTAAATCCTCCTGCTCCTCACAGCTCCACTGGCTTTCACCTCCTGTTCTCTACTGCAACAGCCTCCTCTACATTCACCATAATACATCATTGGCTGGGCTGACAGACACTAAATGCACATACAGACATAAACTGAGCAGAGATAAGATTCATCTATAAGAAACCAACTTTTGAAAGAATACACTTCTCAATTTTTTAAATACATGTTTTACATAATTTACCTATTTTTAAAATAAAAATATAGTAAGCTGATTTTTTTCCAGCAAATAAGACTGTTGAAAATGTTCACGTTAAAAAGGAAAACTCAGCAGGTCTCTTTGTTGCACTGTTCAAGGTAAAAAAAGAAAAAATAATCTTCAAGATTCAAATTGTAATTTAAATTTAGGAATAACACATTCAGAAAAAGATCTTGGTCCACGACCAATAACCTGAAATTCTTTCATAATATTGTCATCAGTACATCACCATAGACAGTGGCGTGGGTTTCTCCTGCAACCGGGAACTGGGGGGATGGGGGGGAACTGGGGGACTTCTTCAGATCCAAGCTCCATCTGCCACAACCATGTGTCCTTGGGCAAGACACTTTACCTGCAGTTCCCACTGAATGGTCAAAGGCCCAGTGGCAGCCATGTTTCTGTGAATATGTCCCAGGCCAGCCGTGGTTGCTAATGACTATCAGTGTGTGATTACATTAATGACTGGATTCAGCATGAGGTGATTTGAAGTCTCCCTGACTTTAAAAAGTGATATATTCTGTGACTACAGACAATTTAGAAACAGTTTTTCATGATCTAAGCCTCCATGGGGCCCTAAGCAAAATTTGATTTTTACGCCCTCTGTTTCTGACACTGCTAACATTGTGTGACAGTGTGGGGTCCTGTCACTATACCTCCAGTAGATTATGCGCCTTGGCTACTTGGCCAAGGCGATATCCCTTTGGCTGACTGGTCAGCGCGTGTGACTTTCACCCGGGAGTCGTGGGCTCAAATCCCGCCTGGGGCCCTCTGTAGTGTGCACCTATCCACATTTGGCGTTGTTGGCAGGATCCATGTGCTATGCCGCTAGACGGTCCATGGATTCAAAAATTAATTGTGGCAGCCTGCGTGGAGCACGAGGACGTGCTTTGGAAAAAGAGGGGGAGAGATGTGACAGTGTGGGGTCCTGTCACTACACCTCCAGTAGATTATGCGCCTTGGCTACTTGGCCAAGGCGATATCCCTTTGGCTGACTGGCTAGCGCGTGTGACTTTCACCCGGGAGTCGTGGGAACAAATCCCGCCTGGGGCCCTCTGTAGTGTGCACCTTGCCACAATTGCATTGATCAAGTCATTTACACACCTGCTTATTGCAGCTCTGGCAGTGCTGTTTACATTCTCCTATTTGTATGATAAGAGTAATAAAATAAACTACCATGCAGTTTATTTACAGGAGGGCTTTCATGCTGTTTATAGTTCTGTCTCCAACTGAAAAGCTTTTACAAAATAACTTGTAGAGCAAGAAGTAACACATACAAATACGAATTGTATGAGACACAGGACATAAAACATTAAATGAAATGAAATAAAATTAAATTAAATACACAATAAAACACCAATCATGTTCTAAAATAATAGAAATCAATATATTTTTTAGCTATAAGTAATGATTTTACTACTATAATTATGTATAAAATCATTATAAATGTAAACAAGACCAAAACAAATAATTATTTATAGAAGCCCTGGGGGCCCGTCTTCCTGATGCTTAGTCGCAATTTAAGAAAAACTTTTCATGGGTCTTGTCAAAAATATTGATGACCCCAGACAGTGTTCACACTCGATATATTAAAGTTATTCTGAAATGTATTTGAGTACATCTAAACATCTATTCAGAATAATTAATTTTCTGAAAATATGTTTTTTAAATATTGTATAATGTTAAAACACTGTTCTTAACAATCAATAGTGGGTACATCTCTGCATTTTTCTAGTGTCTAGTTGCCCAGACCAGATCAACTACTGTATAAGTCTCCCTCTCTCTTGTGGCCTCTGCCTAAACATATCTGGACATAATATAGTAAAGAGTTTAACATTAGACAGCATTTTAAATCACTCATCTTTCTTGTGGTTTATTTTTAAACACCTCACCAACACTGAAAATTAGATTTTTCTTCTCTCAGTAACAACATCCATGCTAATGAGTGTTAATATTAGTGTGACCTAGTGAATCCTAGTATGGTCCATTCATGTAACAAAAAAGATAATTTTTTAGTTTCTGAGCTGATAAAGCTATAAAATAAATCAACAGAAGCAGTCTATAGTTGATTTCTTGCTGCACCACTGAAGGACAGGAGTGTAACCAGCGTGATAGACCTTTATTGTAATCAATGAAAGTGGTAATCTCTTACTTTATTTCATTAAATTGTGTATTGTATTTGAATTTACTTAGATGGCCTTTTCTCCTAGTGTGATCACTCAAAGATCCAATAACTGAGTTTAATGAGAAAAAACAATTACCATCAAAGATTTGAATTAATATTCATTCGTGAATATAGTACTATTTATCTTATTTACCCCCTTAAAAAACATTATTTTCTTATATTCTGTTGTTTTTTAGTGTGTCTGCAGACATATCAGCTCGATTTTAACATCTTTGCTTTTAAGTCTAAGCAGAGGAAGAAGATGCACAGATCTTTCCTGGCTTTCAGACCACACTCACTGACTCTATGCCCCTTTCTTGTTCAGAGGGCAAGGATAAATATTAACCCTGACAGACTTGTGTGAAAGTCTCTCAGCCATTTTATTTGGAAGGAGGTGTGACAGATTATCGAAGACGGACGGATTCCTCAGCGACAAGAGGTAGCGGCTCTCTTTGCACAGACACTTTGGGACCCGTGCTCTGACATGCTCCTTTAGCACCCTGTCAGAAGACTATTCCTTAAGCAAACACAACCAGAGCTTTCTTTCCACAAGGCAAGCTCTCATAAACTCCCTGAAAAGGACTTAGAGTGCTGAGGGAGCTGCGAGAAAACAAGATGTGGGGAAACCAAACAGACCTTACAAAGCCCTGGACATGGTGACTTTAGTCAACTTAACAGGAGTGCAGTGTTCACTTGAGGGAGTAAATGGGAAGGCAAATTTCAGCTGCAGTTTATCTCCACAGGTCAAAACACAGAGCAGGGTTGCATTTCATGCTGACAAGTTAGCAAGCTACAGTGAAAAAAGGGAACCGGGGGGCCGGTTTAGTTTTCTTAAGCCTTTCTGTGTTCATTCGTGTATTCCAAAAATGATAGCCAGATATTTTACTAATCCTTAAGCGAGGTTTTATTTGACAGAGAAAAACTGATTATAAAGAGAAAAATCTGTGATATAAAGCTGAAAGGTAAAAATCCATCCATCCGCAATTATTTCAACATTTAGTTATCCATGAAGGGTTGCTGGGGCAATAACAGCTGCAACACTTTGCAGATCTAGCAAATGTATAAAAGAAATCCTTATGATCTACTATTGCTAAATCAAGTGGGCAACCTTTACTCTGTGTCAGGATCTATGCGCTTAAAATGTTCTATTATCAAATGAAGACAAAGACTGGTTCACCTTGAATAACCATAAATCGTTAAGAGGATTATGATCTGGTTGGCAAAACATTAACTTGAGAATGGAGTCTGACCAAGTAAAACCATTTCTGATTGCAGTGTGAGATTCTGACACATATGTGATAATACAGTCCACACACTGGCTTAGTAGAGCAGAATGTGTATGAGGAATTTACAACCTGGACATCTAGTAGGCCATGAAAAAGACTGAACCTTTGATTATTCAGTCTGAAAAGTAAATCCTTCATAATTATGCTTATTCACAATATTTGAGTCAACCCAAGGCACAGAAAACACTAGTTCTTTTTAACATAATGCAGGAGATAAATAAGCAAATGTATTATTAAATAAGTCTGGACATCCATACGTCTGGTTTATCTTTTGGATACACTTTCGAATGCTTGCTAATGTCACCTTCCTCGGTTCTATTATTTATGTATACTTTAATTAAAAAGATATATTTGTGCTCCAGATTTGAATTTTTTGTGGTGTGAATTATTGGTATCAACCTGAGAAGAAAAACAAAAAACCTTGTAATCATACCTACTGAATGAAGTTGATAAGTTGGAAAGAGAATACCATTATCCACAGTGACACAAGTCCTTTAATGACATGGGCATGAAAAACCAACAAGAATAACTACAAACAACTTAACTGCAAAGGGAACATCAAAAAACAGTTAGGAGTTGGGAGGGAGACCTTACTTTTTCAGAACTAGATGGAACTAGGTGGTTTTGGGCATTAAAGAGAATTCTTACTTTTGGAGAATACAATGTGTAGTTTGCTAACCAGAGTATGCATATGTGCATGTGTGTTTGTGTAAGCAGAAATAACACATGTGCTCATTTGTGGTCTGAACTGTATATTGTGTGAATGCTGTTTATAATGAAAAACCTGTAAATAGTAGTGCGTGCATATTCATATCAAGAATGATACACTGTGCTGGAGTATGTAATGACCCTAGTATATGGAAGTGGTTTGTGTGAGATCTTTATAGAACAGGGGATATCTGCTGGAAGGCACAACTTTCTGTGGCAAACAGCATACCTGCCTGCAATTATCTCTCCTGGCTGCTGGAGATTTAAGTAGCACTTGGATGACCGGACTTTGCCCGATGATAAGCCTTTTTGGTGGAGTTAATTTTAAGTGTCGCCCTTTGCAAAATGTTGTGGAGTGTTTAGCCCTTTCTTCTTAGAAATTTAATTCATGTTTCCCTACCTTATCTCACTCCTTGTATCTCCTGTGCCCCCAGTTTTGAAAGATTTCTTGTTGGTTCCCAGGTCATCTCCAGATTGCTCCAGCTAACCTTTCATGATGGATCTCTCCTGGAAATCAATCCACTGTCATCCACTTCAGCTCCTCTGTCATCAGCTGCCACCTACCTGCTCTTCAAACATTCCGGCCTCCACCTGCTTTTCTCATCAAAAACCCACTAGAAACACAAACTCTCGGTAGCAGTGTTTGCATTACAAATATGCACAAAAGTCTATTGATATTCCACTAATTCGAAAAATGCAAAAAAGTTTTGCAGTACACAAAATAACAAATACAATTAAAGTTGCATCTGAATGGCAGCAATGAATGTAAAACATTAACTGTATCCATATTCAGCCATGGCTCTAGTTGACACCATCATCCTCCAACTATGGTAAGGTTCAATTGCAGATTATGTGACTTGTATGATGCAAAAAAGTATTTTTTAATCGAAAGACATTTTTTTTCAAAATTGGTGTTTCCATTTAGCAAATTTATTTTTCTAAATTACATTTGGCACAATTTGATGGTTAATAGAAATGGTTAGTTTCTGTTGTCTCACCTTCCTCACCTACCTCATCATCTCCCCCCCAGTTTTCATTATTTTCTGACTAACTTGGGCTGAATGTAGAATACCTTACCCACAGAGCTCCCAAGATTTTTCCCCCCTTAGTTTTATTTATAGGTTGTTGTTTCTATATGATGTTTTTACAGCATTCTTCTTCTTCTGTTTTTTTTTTTCTGTTGCATTTGTTTTGTGTGCATGTTTTTTTTGCACCATTCAAATGCTTCTTTTTGTCTGTGTTTGCCACTGCAGATAATTTTGAAATAATTGTTCATCTAATCATTTCTCAAAGTAAAGGTAGGTTAAAACAGACCTCACCGACGCTTATTTAACACTTGGTCCAGATTTCAGCCTTGTTGTGTCTAAACGCATCCCTGAGCAGTTCTCCCTCTCCTAGCACTGATTGGGAGTGTAGCTGGGAACCCGCTCAGGGAAAAACCTCCATTACGTCTGTAGTCAAAACTGGGTCAAATGGTTGAACCAAAAATTAATTTACAGGTGACCAAACTGTGCATCTCAAGGGTTTGGGGGGGTCATGCAATATGACTAGGGATGGAGAGTGTGAGGTTAAATTGAGGTAAATGGAAAGTAAGAACCTTAATTCAGAGTTGGACCATAACAGGTGGAGTCCTTGGGGGGAGATACATGGAATCAGTATTACACACTTTCTGCAATTGAAAAAATGAGCTGAATAGATCATCCATTTGTTCATCTATGCTCCTGCCTTAATGGGAATTCAATTTATCTATGTGTGTGTATGTGTGTATATTTTGAAGCCTTTTTTAAATTTGCAGTGCTTGATGGGCTCTGAAATACATTTTTCTTGAGCCCCGAGCAGACTTAGATACACTTGTCATATAATCAAAAGTGAAATACAAAGCACCGTTTGGTGAAAGGGCTTGGATTTTATTCCAGAGAAATAATTTAGTTTTTTTTTTTTTTTAGCCCCTCTACCCTCTCCAGCCGGTTGCTTTCATGTCATTTAGATGAGTGGTTAATAAGGCAGGGCGTTAAGAGGATTATGATCTGGTTGGGCCATGGCTGCTGGTGGTGCAAAAAGTATAGGGGAGGGGGAATCCAAGCATCCAAAGCTGCCTGAGATGGAGGGAGGGGGGCACACATTTGGTTGGCAAAATACTGGGCAGAAGAAGAGTATCCTTCTCACTGTCAAGATTCATTTAGTCAGAACTAAGCACACCCAACAGACCTGAGCCTTTCAATGGGGCCATATCTTCTTCCTGTTCTGTGGGGCGCCAGGGGATTTGCTTTAAAGACACTCTATCAATTTCTGTGTTAATGAAGACCTTCAAAATGGTCCAAAAGGAGGGGAACAGGAATTGGACAGCCAATGAGGAGGTGAGAGCCCTACTCAGTTTGAAGAAGGGACACAAACGGAATCAGGGGCTTCATATCAACGCCCAGTCCACTGAACATCTTACGGCTGAGAGTCTTAGAAGATCCAAAGACAGAGCTTAAGAAATAACGCTTTTTAATGTCCATTCAGACTTTCAAAAGAGAAGAAAGGAAGTTTGGGAGAAAAAAAATCTCTTACAGGTGGAACAGATTTCTCTTGAGAATCTTCTTCATGTGCTCTTAGAAGAACTTGGGGAATGGAGCAGACTTGTTGGAGGTAAAGGTGGAGAAAGCCTGATTTCAACAACTGCTGCTGGGACTCCTGGCTAAAATGTCCTCTCATGCCTTCACCAAAAGCCAGGCAATGTACAAAAGCTCATTTTAATAAAACTCTTTGGATCAGCTGCTGCTCACGCCACCAAGAAGACACAAACCTCACCATTCCCCTCCCACCTCGCACGTCTTTCTACCATCTCCATCCCCAGCACAACCTCACACACCCCACCCTGCTACTCTCGGCGCCCAGCACCAGGCTTCTCAAATGCATCTTTAATTCAGCAACTTTGAAGTGGCACTCCAGCAAATGCACTCAATCAATTATAAATGAAATAATCTCCTTATGATATTAGAGATTTTTAAAGTCTAAGAAATACCGGGAGATTAGGGAGCCCAAATCAGTTTTAGCGGTATCTAAAGTGACAGCAGGAGAATCATTGGAGGGAGCGGGTAGAAACTTAAAATGATTATGTAGATCTGTGTCACTGCCGAATGTTTCTGCAAATCCCTGCTGGATCTACCGTAGCAGAGGGAACAGATTATTCTTGGCCTTATTTAAAGGGTTGGAGCTCTTAAGTGGCTTTTTTTTAGAAAAAGGAAACATTTATATATTTTTACACATATTTACTGACACCATTTTTCCCTCTTCACAGCTGCTGCTGAACCTTCTTCCGTCCGTCATGTGCCCTCTGGGTTACCCATGTATGTGGGCTTCCACACTTGTACACTGGATAAAGATGGTAAAGTTTAACCCTTCAGCAACACTCAATTAATTCTCTGAATGAATAAATTACTTTAAATCTTCAGTCATTTCACAGCTTTTTTTTTCTCTTTTACTATAGTTTGATACACTACAGTTAAATTTGTATAAACAAGAATCAGGTTTGGTATCTAATGCATCCAAAAAGCCTGCAAGTAAACGGTTCAAAACCAACAGACTGCCAGTCTGGTTTGAACAAGACCCTTGGCACAAGATTGCTCCCTGGGGTCTTAATCCTGAGGTCCATTGGCAGCGGTCACCGTGATAAGTGCTGTCCAAATAATATTAGGAATAGGGAAGCAGGCAGTGAGGTCTTGCTGCTGTCTGAAAGCTGTATCACATTTACTTCCTCTTCTGACTTACGCTCTGAGGTGCTGCTCAGGCTATCTCCATCTTAGCTAAGTTCTCTTTTCTCTGATATCTCTAACTTACTCTAACTGTCCAGAAGCACTTTTAAGCACAGCTTCTATTGCTGCACTTTCCTACTGGGCACTTGTTGTATTCACACAGTTTTTATTTCAGAGTTCGAATGAAAATTAAAGAGAGATCTTATTTCTTCTATCTTAGCTTCTCTTCATTGTCTTTCTGTTAGATCTATAGAGAATTTAAAATCCTCCTTCTGACCTATAAAGCCTTAAATAACCAAGCTCCGTCTAAAATCAGAGATTTGAACATTCCTTGTGTTCCTAACAGAGCACAATGCTCTCAATCTGTAGGTTTACTAGTGGTTCCTAGAATTTGTAAAAGTAGAATGGGAGGCAGATCTTTTAGTTCTTCTGTGGAACAAACTGCCAATTTTAGTCCATGAGGCAGACACCCTGTCTACTTTTAAGGCTAGGCTTTTTGATAAAGCTTGTAGATAGAGTGACTTGGGTTATCATGAGCTATCTCTATAGTTATGCTGCTATAGGCCTAGACTTCTGGACGACAAAGGGAACACTTTTCATCATTCTGCTTCATTCTATTTCTATTCTCCCATTCTGCAGTATCTGTTGGTTCAATCTCTAACTTCATGTTCTCTCTCCTTTTTTTCTCATCATAGTAGCTTTGTCTGGTCTGCTCCTGTTTGGCTGTGGCGCTATCCTGAAGAGAAATGTTGACTGGCTGCTACCATCAGCACCTTTGTTTATAGATGTTGGAGCTTTGCCTGTTTATCAGTGTAGTCCTGTTTCTCTTACTGTGACTAAATGTAAGTGCTCCCTTCGTCCTCTGACATACAAGCTGATTCGGAGCTCGTCTGCCTGGCTGTATCATTCCTGGGCCACCCGTGGAGCTGGCTGACAGTTAACTTTTATATATCTACTAGTTTCTGTATGTCTGCTTCTGTCTGCAGGAACCCGAGTCGGCTTCGGCAGATGTCCTGGTTCTACTGGAGGTTTCTTCCTGTTAAAAGGGAGTTTTCCTCTCCACTGTCGCTGCATGCATGGTCAGTGTGAGGGATTGCTGTTGAGTCAATGAGTCAATGCAATCAGTTGGTTTTCCTTAGATAGGAAAATTTTGACCAGTCTGACCAGTCAGCTAAAGGTTGTCCAATTTCTGTCTTCTCCTCATGCCCCCCTCTTGCTTGCCTTTTTAAACATCTGAACAGCTGGTAGAAACATATCCAAGCTATCACTGTCACAAAATGTGGTTCTGCAGGTGTCGACAGCACACCACATTTTTCCGACATCCTTTTGTTAATACACATTTCTTTTGTGAAAAACCATCAACTAGAATGCCAAAAGTTGAAGGGGTATGAATACTTTTGCAAGGCCCTGTAAGGCTTTGCTTTATTTGCGGCCATTTTGCAGAGCAGCATTGTCTTCATCCTTTTCCACCATTAGTCACAGTAGTAGAAATTATGACCCAACAAACATTTCTATCACGTAGGGGTTCATTCATCTTTGATTACACCTTTCAGATGATATAAATTACGCCTATCCCACACTGTTAGCTTGATGGATTACAGGGGCCTATATGAAACACACTGATCAATATCATGGATTAGTTCCTGTTTCAAGGCTGTGCGACTCTTTGGAAACACATTCCTAAAGTCTGCTTTAGGAGTGAGCCGTGCCAGTGCTGTTAAGAGAGCTCGGCTACAACTCGGAAATTAAGCTGCATCATTTTAACATCTCTGAAAGCCTGTTGTTTGAATTCACTGTTGCACTTACATCCAATGCGTATTTTTAAAAGATGCTGTTGCACCATCAGAGCTGGTGTTTTACTTCCAAAAATGTCTTAGTTGGTTTTAAAAAAATAATTTTTGATGAATTTGAATTTTTTCAGGTTTTTAACAGTTAATATAGAAGCATGTTAAAGCAAATTAAGTTAATCATTTTCAACAAAGACATTAAGTTTTTTCTAATGTTATTAATATTTCACAAGTTTTAGGTATATTGGTTTATTATTGTGCAGTTCATGTATGTCTGCCTTTATTTTTAAATCTTTCAAGTTTGGCCCTCCTTTAAAGAAATAACTTATGTGTCACTTCCTTGTTTGCTAAAACACCAGAGTTAATCATATTAAATGTGTTAATATCATATAGGGAACTATGTATGAATTAGATTATGGAATACTTTTCCTGTAGAGTTAAGAGAATGCATGAATATAAAATGGTTAAAAAATAAACTAAAAAATGTTTTTTCTTAAATTATTAAAGTGATGAAATCAACTTGTATTAGTAAAAGGTACATTGTTGTGCTTGTTAGTATTTGTAGATAGTGATGGAAAAAAATACAAAATTATTTAATGACTTATGTTAAACCTGCAAAGGGGTGGAACAAAATAGTTGTAAATGTCCACCTACTTCTTTTTGAAGATGTATTTTTAAGTAGTATAACAATATCCCTAAAAGTGTTCATTTACAATATGTTTTTCAGGAGTTTTATGTCAGGAAAGGATTACCTACTCAAGATTCTTTTTTCTATTTTGAAATACACTGTCTTTATAATGGGTTTTCAAAATAAAAATGAACTAAAAACTATGTAGCTTTAAATGGAACAATGTAATAATTATTTTTATAAATATATATATTTGATATCTTTAATATACCACTGTGTGCTTCCATTTGTCTACCATTTTGCTAATGATAATAATTAAATATTACTTTTGACGGCAAAAATAAGCAATCACTTTATACCAAAAATAAGCATGGGTTTAGCATGAACCAGATATATTTGTTACAGTGTAACTTAGAATCTGGTATACCCAAAGCTATTCATTTGTTTTACTTTCTGTAAAAAAAAAAAACAAAAAAAAAAACACATTTCTTGATATTAAATAACTTACAACACTTTAAAGCCGCAACATTTGTTAATGTTATATCTACTGATAACACTGTGTTATTTACTTTTGTTAATATTACATTAAAAAGCAGTGATGTGATGCTGACTACTTTGGACACATTTTATGAGAGGGGAGAAAATCAGTCAGTGGACAAGTGTGAACAGATTCTTGCAGCAAGTATTTGACATCCTTAAGTGGTCTTTAGGCAGAAGGGATGTTTGACCTTTGCCTTTTAAAGAAATGAGTGCAGAGATTAAAGCAAGATAACATTTCTGAAAACATCGGGAAAGAGTTGGAGGCATTCATCAAGCTGAATGAAAATGCTGCATATGGACATGGAGTGGGTCAAATCAACAACCATTTAAAAATAAAGCTCACCAATTACTGTCTATCCCAGCCAGAGAGTCAGTCATGGCTGACTAGGCACACAATATAAAGAGGCTGATCACTCCATGTTTAGGTAATTATCACTTCTGGCATGAGCTGAAGGGCCTCTTAACTGCCTCATTGTTGTTGTTAAACAGTTTGCCCTGCTGATTGATGATGAAAAGCGAACATACACCCACACCTCTCTTGGGACTGTGACATAATGTGCATGTATCCCCTGTGGCTCAGCCAGCTGGGCAGGCTAAACGCAACACTCACAGGCAGGATTGTATAAACTACCAGAGGGGGTTGGTCATAAATACATTATTCATACCCATCTGATGTGACACACAGAAACTCCCACCGCCACTTTGGTTTATTCAAATTCAACCACTTTATCATATCAGTGGCAGGGCTGAGGAGTCTTACATCCCCATAGATGCTCTGGTCTTTTCCTGCACTGTCATCAGATTCTCCAGCGCTCCCCAGTGTGCAGCTCCCCTCATTCATATTCATGTGGAGTCAGATTTCTGCCACAGGGCTCCACTGTGTGAGCAAGGTAGGACCTTGGGGCAACACAATCGAAAGACGTAAACTAGCACACAAAAGCAGACCATTACAGTCATCCTCAGGCTTTTCTAATTGATACTAACCTTTTAGATAAACACATACAGACTGTTGTCTTTCCCCTGCTGCCAATGTGTGCTGAAGGGATTATCTGACAACAGGACTGTAGCTCTTACTCTCAGGCTGTTCTTATACTAGAGGCCTTATTGCTTGATTCTGTTGGGTTTCTTTCCCTCAGGTATCTGACTCTGCTTGTCGTTCTGCAAATTTCCATTCAGATGCACCTGCCACCATCAATGGTATAAACAGTTAAAGGTGACCCTTGTGGTGAAGACACAATGTCAAGGACAGGAAGCCGCTAAACTGTGACACACCCGTCACATTTCAATGGTATAAAAGATGGATGAAATGAGATATTTTTTGAAATAAAGTTAGTCTGAAAAACATCTGGTGTGGTTAAGGACCACATATTGATGTGCCTTTGGTTCAATTAGAAAGTAAATCAGAATTGTGCTCTTCAAATTAAGTATGGGACACATCTAGGTCAAAATGTTGGGTTTTGGTCACTTTGGCTGAAGTGAGAACATATTAGTCCTCAACTAACTGCTTTTCTATGTGCAGTGGTTAGCGCACACAACCCATATACAGAGGCCTTAGTCCTTGACGTGGGCCACCCAGGTTCAAATCCAGAAAAATCTGGAAAAAAAGGTGGCACTAGTGCAGTAAAAAGCTAAAAAAAAATGTAAAAAGTGAATAGCTTACCTCCAGAAGCTAACCTTATTGAAACTTTACTGAAGCATAAATCTAGATTCGTTTCTCTTAGAGGCTGAAACTAGTGGCTAGTCTGAGTGGTGCTGATAATGCTGTTCATATCGAATGTCTGAAAACAAATCCAATTTTGAAGTGGTCATAGCAGTTAAATGGGACATCATCAAAAATTTTGACTTTTGTTATTTATTTACTAGGAGTGTATTAATATAATAAGCTCCAAGAGACGAAGGATGATTTAAATAATATTTTAGAGAAAATACAGAAACCCCTGATCTACTCTTTGCAATATTAAAAAGAAAAATTATTGTAGAAATCCATGTGTTTTCATTAGTATATGAGTCTAGAATATTTCTCTTGAGGTTTAAGGGCTCTGGGTATTAACGTTTTCAATGTTTGCCTAATTCTAAGATGGTTTCATGGCAAAAGAAACAAAAAACAAATTTTGTAAAAAAAAAAGAAAAGAAAGAAAATAAAGATATACATTTCTGCACAGATTTGTGCTTTAATGAATCTCTGATACTATAGAAACTTTATTTTTAAAGCACAAGCACAGCTCTGAGATGTAGGCGGTGGAAGGTTATTTAAACACTTCAAAACATAAATAAGATTTTTTTGTAAAATGTGTTGTTAGTGGTTCTTCATTTTGCTGTTGCAGTCTAGGTCTCCAGGTTAAGTGCAACCTTCCTTACAGAAAACCCAGTGCTTCCGGGCCTTCTCAAACAATTATTTCTTTAGCACTTATTTCCACTCTGGTTTTCTACCTCTGTAGCGGCCTACATCAGTCTGTAATCAGAGTCTAATGGCTACAATAACATGTAGTGTCAGCTTTGCTGCCTCATTTTATAACTAAATGAAAGGGAAACTGATGGATGACCACATTCAGTAGCAAAACTAGTGACTCATTTGATAAATAGATGTTTAGTGATATCTTGGGTGTTGATCTAGTAGTATTGTTCCACTGTGGGGCATCAAAAAGCTCTTTTTACATAAAACATTTAAGCCATCCCTGATGAGGCTTAGATTGTTGTCATGTGTGAATGTCCAGAGAAATTTAGGCCATGCTGATAACAAGGATTATGGAGCTGAACTGATATTTTTCTGTGGGGAAGAGTCTGTAGGAGGCAGTGCAGGTTTATTTAAAACAGTTGTTTTACGTTAATGTATCAATACTTCATAAGTAAGCCATGTAGTGCCCTCCATGATATTTCTTTTATTCCTAAGACAATTACTTGACACTGAAGATGTTGAAGTAGAGTAAATTTGTTCAGGATGGAAAAACAACTTTAAGATTTTTAACAATTGACAAGTTCCAAAAATGTTAGCATCCCAACACAATTTATACAATGTAAGAAAATTAAGCAATGAGGGACGTATCATTTCTAATCGATTAATTAAATATTTCTCTCAGTTTTAATATAAAATGACACAAAGACCATTTTCAATTCGATTTTATTGGTGAAAAACATCAGTCAATACTTGCAAAATTCTTCAATCAGAGCATTAAATTCAACATTTAATACAAACTGAACTTCTACAAACTGAGACAGATAAGGGAGATAGTATGATTTTAGAGATTTTCATATGCATCCTTAGTAATCATCCCATGACCTTCAGCAAGCTGTTATTACTTTTCATATAAAAGTACAAACCTGAACAATAACAAAAATTCTACAAATATTTTAGGCCAAACTATTAATCCCAGAAAATGTGTACGACAGACCAGGATTTCTGGTATAATCTTCTGACAGATACGTCTATAATAGAATTTTGTTTGGTATAAAGTAAAGTCAGCATTCCGAGAGAAGAACTTCATAGCTCCGGTGAAGCCTGAGGCATGGAGCTAATTTGGTCATTTCACTGCCATAGAATCCATTACTAATCCAGTTCATGTATCAGAAGGTGCTTGGAAAAAAATGGGAAATCATCTTAAAAAAACAACAACTTTGAATAAAGCACAGTTCTGAGCTATAAATGATGCCAAAGACACGAAACCAGTTATCTGCCCAAAGGCAGGCTAATAACTGAGAAATTAAAAATCCTGGTGGCTGAGCATGCAAAAAAAAACAATACACATCTCACACCTCATACAGCGTTCCTTCAACCAAATGGGGTCAGACTAGTTAGTAAAGAGAACTAGATGTATTTTTTTATGGTTTTTGTATAACAGATAAAACAAGCTCACAATTTGGCATTTAAATGCATTTGAATTTTTTTATTTTCCTGAACTTAAAACAGATATGTCAATATTTCGTTACAAAGAGCTGAAGAGTTATTATGAATTAGTTTTTACACCTGACTGAAGAGTTGTGTTTCTTTTCTGAATCCTTGTACCTTAATCTGATGCTCTGACATGTGTTTCTTTTTTCATGGACCAGGAATTCACAGCTGATATAGGAAACCTGTCTGGACCAGAACTTCTGTACAATACCACAGAAACAAACCATCAAGGGTCATGTTCTCATGTTAGATTAGAGATTGTCCATTCAGTGGTCTAATACAGAATACAGTTTCTCCCTACAAAAAGGAAAAACCTTTCTAAGAAGGCTTTTTCAAAACAAACCATAAACCTAGATTACGGAAGAACAATAAATTCCTTATGTTCATTTCATAAAACATGGTATAATAAAGCTTATGGATAAGAGCTTGACTTAACAAGACTAATGTGCTCTTACCAAAAAACAGGTTGATGAGTGGAGAGTTTATGATGGATTAAACTGAAGCTTGGATGTTTGGAAACCCAAATTAAAAATGTATGGAGTACGTGGGTCCACTGTGGGTCCATACATGGTCTCTTACATTTTACTTTTTTAGGGTGCATTAATCAAACAACAGACAGAGAAAAGATCACCTATAATACTGAAAAACAGCGCTATGAAGAAGTTCAGAGAGGCTTTCACTTGAAAAGAGAACAAAACTGGGTAAGCTCAACAGATGAGCCTCAATTCACTAAATGTTTGAATCCAAATGACCCGCAGATGCTTTAAAGAAGATTTAACAACAATAGACAGATGTTGGATGTTTAGAGGTAGCTTAATGGAAGCGGTTATCACACCGGGGAATTTTTTTTTGTCCTCGTCCTTTTAATCTGGAAAAGACTCAGAGCTGTTTCTAAGTGCTTCCAAATCAGATAACAGAGACAGAGGAAATCAACTTCTCTGTGTAAGCGTTCGCTGCTTTGTGGGGCTGATATGGTCCAGAGAGGATTATTCCTGGATGGGAGGCTGGCTTTGGAAGATCTACAAAGATGGAAATATGGATGTTCCTGCTTTAGAGGATCATGACAGTCAAATAGCAGGTCATCCCGCTTTGTCTGAGTCATGCAAAGACTCTTTAAAAGGTTAAGGCATGAATTTCATAATTTAAACTTTTTTTTTTTTTACCATGATGCAAAGATGATGGTCATAGCAATTTGGATTACAAATGTAGAACTGAAAACTGTTTTCCGTTTTCAAAGTTCATATACAAACATGCTTTTTAATGCAAGTTAGTGTTGAATAAAGCTGATGAAGGTCAATCTTAAATTCAACTGCACTATTTTTATTATTACAGCACAATAGTGTAGATCTTTGTATGTCATTTTTGGCTCATTCTTATAGTGTTGTGCAGCAAAGTTTCACTGGTAGATCAGAGCAGGAGCTAAAGATGATGCCAAAACACCTCTGTTTTGCTTTTTCTTACCTCGACAGTCGCCATATTATTTTGTCACTCAAAGCATCGCTTTCTCTTATTTTTCATTTTTTGTAGCAAGTGAAGAAGTCTATCGAAACAAATGCCATTGTCTCTCCGGTTATTCCTGCCAACAGATGTTTTAGGGAGAGATGTTTCAATCTGATTCCAAGTATTGAACAGTTTCTAAAGACAGGAATCAGGATCCATAACTAAGTTCAGCTTCTCTTGTTGTCAGTGTACACTTTGTGCACTAAAAACATATTTCTGGCTTCCGTTGGTTCCTTTAACACTATAGTTTTTTTTTTGTCTTGAGTAGCATGTGATAATACTGTAAATAAAATGAGTGAAAACTTGCATCTGTTGGATCTATTTAAGCATATCTTGCTGAGTCAACATTACTGTTTGATGTATTCAGAGAACATCATTATACAACATAAAATACATAATTTGCATATTAGCATGTTAATCTTAACTTAAAAGTGAATGGATTGATTTAAAGTTTACTAACAAAAGCAAGTAACCTGAAATTAAAAATTACTTCTGACTCCATGCAGAAAGACCCCGGGACGGGAATTGAACACAGGAACTTCTTGCTGTAAGGTGACAGCACCATGAATCGGTTGTGCAGTCAACCCATTAAAAATATGTACAAACATCAATGAAGTACACAGCAAATCATCAAAACATCAGAATCATTACACAAAAGCATAAAAGCCATCAAGCAAATACAAACAATACTCATAGGGAGATGATTAATGTTTAGAGCAGCTTTTCACCCAGATTTGTTTGTGGACTAATCAAAGGCAGGTCTTAACAGGTGGGTCTTCATCCTTGAAGTAAAGGAATTTTGTGTTTTGGTTCTTTTGCAGTTGTCTAGGATTTTGTTCCAGATTAAGGGTGTATAAAAACTTAGAGCTGCTTCTTCATGTTTGGATCTGGTTGTGGGGATACAAAGTAGACTGGAACCAGAAGACCTGAGTGTTCTGATAGTAAGTCTTTCATGTATTATGTTGCTAAACTGTTCATCCACTTATAAACCAATAGAGTAGTTCAAAGTCGATTTTCTGATCTACAGATAGTAATTGTAAGGACTTTAAAACTGAATGAAGAAACCTCTTCAAATCTTTATAAGAGCAGTGCTATAAAAAGGAACAAAAAACTGATACTGTACCTCAAGTTATTCCGCTAATGCTGGTTCAACATGCTTTTTAGTAGTGGGATGTACTCAGTTTCCTAAAAAAAAAAAAATCCAGTCACTCCTCTCAATACCTTTTTCGTAGTGAATGATTTCTTAAATGTTTTCAGTTCATCCAAACCTAAAAAAGTAATTAAATTGAGCACAAAATAGCAAAAAAAGGTAAAGAATTTTGAGGAGATGTTTTCGATTTGGCTCATTTATTTTTCAAGTATTTAAGAGTCAGCCTGTCTGTGTGCTGACTGTTGATCTCCACAGTAGGTCTCTGATATTCCCAGTCCCAGCCCCTTCCCAGGGTGATAGTTAATTACCCAGGATAAATCCACTGGTAATTTGTCAGGCTGTTCCTGCAGCCCCAGCCACCCCATTCACATCCCACTTCCCTCCTCTCTTATTCCTCATTCTAAGCTCATGTAATGAATCACTAATCACTCAGTCCCTGATGAACATCCCTGGCCTATTATCTCTTAATTACCCCACTCATGCGGCAGCAACACAGGCCAGCAGGGGGGCAAAGAAATACAACAAATACAATGCAAGTGAATCAAATTCTATTCCTTCTCCAATATTTCCGATTAAATTTCAAAAGCTAGAGGTTTGCAGCACGTGTGTGGGAATGAGGGCAGTGTATTTACCGCCAGGCAGTGAGTTATGTGTGTCACCAACTCTGTACACCTTAGAGGACCCTCCAGCTGTGGTGGTTTATATACGTAGCGCCAGAACTACCTTGTTCTCAATCTTTGCTCGGCCTTCCTGACCGGCGGGCTAAAAACAGTCCTCTTGTGGAGCAACTGGGCTGCGACAGAAAATGGAGCCTCTAACTCACGGAGTCATTTGCAGACGCGACTCTTGGGATTCGGAGCGAGCTGCCGCAGCACAAAGATAGAAATTGGAACTGGCAGCAAACATGAAATGGGGTCAGGGGATTTGCCCCCTGACATGCACACACACACACTCCATCGACACTTGCATCAACACAGAATATGTGAATTTTGAAAGTCTGCTGATTATCAGGGGTGGTCTGTTCAGACAAAAGGTGGCAGAGATAAATGGTCTTTTACAGAGTGTCGTAAATAGACGCAGTGCTTTGCTGCCGTCACTCTGCCTGTTTTAAAGGTCTTCCCACAAGACATTATCCAGAGTCTTAAGAGTTCAAGGTTTATTAAAAATGAAGGCTTTACTCTTTAGATACAAGCTGAGGGTCACCAGTTGGTGTAATGGATCAACGTGTGAAATGTGAAAGAGGAATTTCCATAATTCTTTACTTCATCTGATAAAACACTAAAGAGAAGGTTGACAATCACTTGGTTGTCGTGTGTTTAGATCAGCCATGTAAACCAAGAATAGTTTCTTTCAAGTGTCCTAAAATGACAGGTGCCCCCTGCCAAGATTTCTCGACAGCACAAGTTTTTGAATTTAATCTCAAGAATTTCAACATATCCCTTGAGGATCTGAAAGCTTAACTAAAAAAGTAGGCAAAAGAAAATCTTGGAGCAGCATTTATTGAAATCCCTGTGTTCGAGGGGTGTGTTTTTTTCTTGATTTTATTGTTTTTTTCAGTCCTTTAGTGAAAGCCTGTCAAAAATGGTTAGCTTCTCCAGTGCAACTGCTTCTTTGGATCGTTACCTCCTAGTCCTGCCCTATGTCTGCACAGTTTCTTTCTATCCTCTCGTTTCTCTCCTTTTGTTTAGATAAAGCGTGGGATTAGGATAGATTTGCTCCCATAAAGCAGTGGTTTGATGGGCTTTTATCCCACCATGTTGCTAAAGATGTGTAGCCTCTGGATTAGTCCCAGACAAAAGAAACCCTTGTGCTGGGCCGCAGCCTAAGGGGCACAACTAAAAACTGGCTCTGAAAAAGAGGGCGGAAACAAACCTGCCAGCTTGGATATATCAGATCTACTAGAGACAAGGTTCAGAGGAGCAGTCCGGCTGCTACAGGGACTGCTCAATCACACAAAGGATAAAAAATATAGTGAACAGCTCATGGTTTAACTTAAACCTGGACAGTAAAAGCAACCATGATCTTTGTTGTTCTACCCTCCAAGGCATTTTTTCTAATCAGACACCTTTAACAGATGAAAATCAACAAAGTGCTTCACAAACGTAGGGCAGGGGAATTAAACATGGTTAAAATGTAAAAAGAACAAATTCTATGATGAAGGTGATTTTAAAATGATATTTTAAAAAGGAAAAGGATGTTTGAATGTAAAAAAATCTGTTCTCTAACTTTTGTTGTTGTTTTTCTTTTGCTTTTTTTTTATCTTCCTTACGATCCTCATTTTCCCTAGAGATAAAAGTAAATTACTGGTGACATCATATCTACACCCAAGGAGAAGCTGAAGACTGATATATATATGCATATGTGTACCAATAAAGAGATAATTAAATAAGGGATTAAGAAGAATAATGAATATGCTGGAAACAAGTTTGAATTATAACGCTCTCTACATCATTGCATGGTCACATATTAACTGTTATAAAAGTAACATATTACCAGAAATCACTACAGTAAAAAGTGAGCGGAGCTGAAAAGATCATTAGAGTTTCAGTTCTGTTGTGAGATGCAGAATAATGCATGGGCCCTCTTTCAGCCAGCTGACCAGCCCAGATGCAGGAGGGGACATCATTAATCTATGCCTTATACAACCATACTCTGGCATTTCTTCTGGTATCTCTTTAAAAGGGAACTGTTGATGGAAAATGATAGTGGTTTTGAAAAGATTAACTGCACTCTTAACAGCAGCTTGAGCATACATTCAATAGATCTGGGTAAAATATGCATTATAATAAACTGTGAAGCTCTTGCAACCCTTATCAGAAGTCGTGAGTGATGTATCATTTGGTCCCTTTGTTTCAAAAGAGTAAAAAAGTTACTTTTCAAGTCCATACCAAAGGAATAGACACACATCTGAGTGTTAATAAATAAAGAGCCTGTAAATCTGGAGATCTGTATATTTCAAACCAGGCTTCCAGCATGTGTGTAGACAGCCTTCAATGTGAATGGCCCACTAATACACAGCCAGAGGACTGCTAATGGCAAGCTGCTTTGTTACTCCAGTCACACAAGTCCCACTGAAACAGTCAATTCTGAACCATGCATCAAAATGATTAATTTCACCCAAATGAGCACAAGCTAACCTTGACTTAGAGCATTTGCTGGCCACAGCTGCTGGTGTAAAACCATATATATGCAGGAAGTAAGAGAAAAACCTAATGATGAAAGTTAATGAGCTCAGAAGGCAGACTGCATCAACTTTCTTCTAAAGTTGAAATGCAATTCCACTCTGAGCCTTTTGAGGGGAAAATTACAAACATTCACGCATTGTAAACCTGATTAAAACTGAAGATGATTTATAAATCCCTGCAGCTTCCACGCCTGAACGTTGATCTTCGCTGCCAAAGTCCTGATGCAGGGATAGAAGTTTGGAAGCGAAGGGATAATTGAAGACTTTAACTCAGATCTAAGCAGAGGCTTTAACATGATGAAGCCCTGATGCAGCCAGGGAGAAGAGAACAATGATCATTTCATGGAAATGCAAGAAAAACGGAGAGTAAAAAGCTGCATTTTGCATCTAGGGGTTCAAAAGTAGTAAACAACAACACAAAAAATGACCTTTGAAGTAATTACCATCATTAGCCACAGAAACACCAAAATACACCTAAATCATCCGAAAACTACCTAAATATCTGGAGACTGTATTAAAATGTTTTTGAGTAAGATGAGAGTATTATTTAACAATAAAATATTGGGTTTCAATCAATTATGTATATAGTTTCTATAGTAGAAACATAAGTATATCAGAGACAATATGATCAGTAAAGTTAGATTATCAGACCTTGTCTACCCAAGGCAAATTTGAAAAAAAGTGTTCCCTGACCGGGAATCGAACCCGGGCCGCGGCGGTGAGAGCGCCGAATCCTAACCACTAGACCACCAGGGACTGGTAGCGACTGCAGGAACGTTGTAATTAAGTTCTGATAGGATTGAAATTGGGGCTTTTCTAGGGCCTGTGTTTAGTGTTTGGTTTTTTTTCCTTGTTTTTCATATAACAAGTTAAATATTATGGCAGATTGAGCGGTCGGTTAGGTCAGACCGGTGCTGCTGGCCTATAATATCCCTTAACCCTAGGCCTATTGACTCCCATACTTAAAGCCTTGAGCCTCGCTGGACATTAGGCCGCATTAGCTCCCGTAAGAAAGATGGTTTAAGGAAGAGTGGCTGAGAGGAATTCCTTCTCGCTTTAATTGCTTTAGAAACGGTCCCCCACAAAGAGACACTGCCCAGATTTACCTCCAGTTTAAGTTCTTATTTCCATCGGTTCACAAGTTAATCCGATTTTTACCCCTTAAGGACCAAATGCACGGCAGCTATACAGACAACAAAAGAAAGAAGGAAAAAATGAACAGAGAAAAAGGTCATTTGACTATTTTAGGTGACTTTATTTTTTATATACATTTATATTGATAACCACTTGTTGCAACAGGGTTAGGTTTCACATGTTATTATGTTTTGCAGCCTGTCATTTATGAAACAGACAAAAAGCTTGGCCACAGGAGAACAGTTTTATTTTTCTACACACACCAAACCAAGATTTGGGGGATTGAATGTCTGACCTTAGCCTCTCCCCTCTCTCCACCTGCCACTAGATTTAAATTCGCAAATATATGCAGTCTTTACATTAAAAGGCTACTTTCGCTGCCCTTAATTCCAGCCTAAACGGTTTTTCTTCGCAAGAAGGAATCTTTTCTAAAAAACCTCGAAGAAGAAGAAGGAGGGGGGCATTATTGTTTTAATCCTCTTACCAGCAGTCATTTTAAGACATTTTTGGAGGGGTGAAATGGCGTCTTGTCTACCCAAGTCTAACCCAAATCCCTCTGGGGCCGGGGAGCTGCTGGAGGCATAGCAGCTCGCCGTGCTGCATCTCTCCACCTCAGCTGCATTCCCACAAAAATGCGCAGAAACTGCAAAGGAAAATTAAAGAGCGCGGCATTAACCTGAAAGTGGCCGCTCTGCGCTCACTGCGCGCATGAAGGCCCCATCTGAGCCTGATATTTGCATATCATTTAATTAACACGCATGTGACGGATCTTTTTTAATGAATCCTCGTAAATGTCTCATAACTTCAGATTAGATTTCCTGATTTATGCAAACATTTTTAGAACCTGAGACGGGTCCAGGAGTCATTAAGTATTTGTTAACTGATCAGTTTTTGATTTAGGCTACAGGAACATAATAGATCAATATGCAAATAAAAAAGGAATGTTGAAAAATGAACCGAATTTACAGAGAGGAGCAGATTTAATGTTATCATTTATTTTATAAGAAAATATATATACCCGAACAATACGACGGTGTGTTTTAGTCACTACAGTAAAATCCAAGAGCAACTAGATAAAAAATAAGATAAAGCATTTTTGAAAAGTTGTTTGACTCGTGCCTTTGAATAAAATTGCCTTATAATAATCAATATGTTTATTAACGTATTAGTTTATTAATAGTAAACTTTTTCATGGAAGGTTTACATCTCCAAAATCGTTCAATTAAATAAATTGAGAAGGACAATAAAATATTGTGTACTACTTAAAAAAATCTATTCATCTGTTTTGTATTATAAACTCAGAAGTGGTCGTAAAACTGGGGTACCACGGACAGGGGAGGTTCAAGTCTTAGGATAAAGAGGAGGAAAGCGACGTGATTGGTGTATCGGTTTGAGCGTCCGTGCGTCCCCGGTGACCCCACCCGGAGCGCTTTAAAAGCTCGTAGATGGCAGCTTTGAATCCTCTCCACAGCCACAGCAAAGACAGGGCGGTCTGCGGAGCGCAAAACACGCAGCGGACTATCCTCAAGACAGCAAACTAAAGGACAACGGGAGTGAAGAAAATGAAAGTGCGACTGTTAAACTTTGGGAAGCAGAAGTAGTTTGATAGGCTCATATTCATTCTGGTGGATAAGTCTACAGATTGCCCAAAGAAACAGGTAAGGTTTTTGCTTATTTAAAAGTTGAAACATGGTTTGAGTTCTTTTATGATTTTTGCAAAAAGTTGAATATTTAATACGTTTAAAGAGGTTTGCTCTTATAGTGCTATTTTGTTTAAGAGATAAACTAAATATCATAAAAAGTTACGCCATTTAGAAGAATACAATTTTTTTTTAATGTTTGGCTTTAGCTGTAAATTATACTAAACTCTTAAAAATTAATTCATTGGGTTGCCTGTTTTTGTTGACTCAATGATTCCAACCTTACATCTCCAACCTTTTGACGTTAATATTGATGCTCAATTGACGCCTCCACGCTGAGCTCCGGCCCCGAGGCTGTTCTTTACTAAATGCAGCATAACTCATAAATCCACGGCAATAAGCATAATTAGGCTTTAATCAGAGCCTGAGGCTCCGTGGCATTGTCCTAAAAGAAGAGCATTATGTTATGTTTAACACCGCAGATTGGAGATAGATTAAATAGGTTATACAATTTTTGCGTTGTTTAATGAAAGCTTAAGCATTTCCATGAAATTATATGAAATGAAAATAGGCCTATAAGGTGTTATTATACAGTTCTTCAATATTTTCTTGACAATTAAAGTCCCACAATGTGTGCACATGGTGGCCCACCTTTCACGCGTCAGGCCTGATGATAAATTAATAGCCTTTTAAAGTTGAAACCTATTTTCAGACGCATTAGAAAATGGAGCCCAATGGGGAATCCTGTGCATATTTCTCTGACGACCCGTCACGGTTCTCCCCGTCAGCCCGCAGGCGTCTAAAACTGACCTGGGACCCTCCACAGATTGTGATAAACGCCTTCCCCCGGTCCGGTCAACCCTGTCCGGGAGCGAGGAACAAAAACAATATTTTGTTTTCTAACACCTCATGTCAAGTTTAGCTTCCGTATTCGGTCTAATAGAGAGTGAGTTTAAAAAAGAAAAAAAATATATTTTATTACACTACTAACGCCATGAACAATTCCATCAACAAATTTCATACGAGAAAAATATATTTTATACTTGTTCATAAAACTTGAACTGTTGAACTTTAGAACTTATATTGTATTATTACAATTAGCCTTATTATTCTTTAAATTAGTTGTGCATGTAAATAAAACTGAGCTGAAGTTTCTAAAAAATAATTAACATTTTTTTATAATTATCTACGATCGCATACCAATTGCAATACAATATCGTTTTTTTCCAAATTTTAAACACTTGTTATTTTATAAAATCTTATATATATAGATAGATATATAAATTTGAATTAATCTGAACAAGTAACATTCTGCCGCTTCTTGGTTTA
>JAUZNJ010064879.1:0-26912 GCA_034780135.1 Jordanella pulchra
CGGCAATCACATGACTGCGACTAGTCGACATGAAATGCAAAAAGTCGCGAGACGTCCTAGAGTCGACTAGTCGACTAATTGATTCAACCCCTACTACCTGCGCTGTATGTTTAGGGGCTGGACGGCTTCAAATCTTCTTGACCCATAATTCCTAGCTGGATCCCGTTATTCAGTCATTATTGTTTTGTTACATGTTAATTTACTTTTATTCTTACAACATGTTTGATCAAAATATGCCTGCACAATATTACAGCAGTGGTCATATTGTTTAATCATATGATGGTGATATGAGAGTTATAAAAAAAACCACATTTTTCTCACTCCTCTGTTTTCGCCTACTCAGAATGATGCTTCAACCCATTTCTATGAGCCTTTAGCATCAAGGATGTCCAATTAGGGCGTCTACTGTAGCAAGGCCTTTCATTTTTGCAGAAAATACTTTTATAAGGCAAAGTTTAAGTTTCTGTCTCAGAAAATGATCACCAACAAATGCTGTATTCCAAAAAGTCCTTTGTTGTGTTTCAAGGGAGATATTTTGTTAACCTGTCTTGTAACCTGTACGTTTAGTGCAGATCATATCATCAGTGCATTCAACAACAGTATCTAGCATTATATTTTTTTTCGGATTCTTGTAGCCTTAGTTTGGACTAAATTTTAGATTTGTACAATATAGGGAAAGATGAGGTAGCGGTAGTGTTGTTGAATATGCGGGTAGCAGAAACAAGTACTGCCACCCCTTTGTTTCTTTTTCACAATGATATTTCAACCACTTGCAGTCAGCCTTTATTATATCAATAAATTCTTGATTATTGCTCTTGAATGACCTGAAGAGAAAGTGAAAGTCCCTCCTGCTGCGGCACTATATTCTTAGATTAACTTTCCAATGATAGTAGTCAAGATTGTATGCAGTTGTTATTTTGATACAGCTGCACATCTAAAAGTTTTATGTTGAGCAGGTCCTACGATTTTTTTTCTCATCTACCAAGGAGAAACTTGGTAAAGATGTATTCTTAGTGCATTTTGACATAAATAATCACATTACTGATAAGTACACTTTATCTGTGAGTTCTCCATGATTAGTTATTAGAATATTTATCTTTATAGCTTAGAAATATGCGCCATCTGCTGTTTAATAGCTGGAATGCTCCATTCTAGTCATTTTGATTGTGCAAAGTGATTTTTACCTTACAGCTGCAAGGATTTTAAATTAAAGTTTGCCAGCTTTAAATGGCACACATTTTCTACCTCTTTTAGTTCCTCTTTTATCTCCGATTGCAATATGCATATTGAGATTTATTAGTCATCTAAACTGGAAAAGTAGGCACTGACAGCTGTCTGTGGAAAATTTCTCGGCTCCTTTCCACCCTGAGGCTTCACAGTGGTGCGTATGGGGCCTGCATGCAGCATAGTTGTGTGTTTTTAGGGTTGTACCAGAGAGACTTCACCCTGGGTGAAGGAACAGACAGAAACCCCTGACTGTGTTTGTGTGCATGTGTAAAGTGTTGGGATTCCTTGCGGCAGATGAGATCTCCCTCTCTTTCCCTCAGGCTATTAGAATAAACACAGCAGAGGTAAAGAAAAACCATATCCTGACAGCTCGGGACAGTTTCATGAAAATGTTAACCAGAATCAAGTAACTTGTCTTGAAAGACGAGTAAGACAAAAACTATGGCAGGTTGTCCTGACACATTTTTATTTATTTTCTGTTAGAGTTGGAGGCATGGGAAATTGAGTTTTGTGGTCTAAATGTTGGCTATACACAGATGAGTATTGGTTAGGAAAGAAGAGTATGGGTATATAGACTGAGGAGGAACAGACGGTTTACCCAGGAGGAAAATATGCTGAAGCCAACACTGGGAGGGCTAAGAAGTTGGGGAGTGAGATGAAGGTCCAGATGTGAGACAGCCTTGCTGGCTGCTTGTTTACATTTCTCAGCTTACAGGGGCATATTTTTAACCTCTGCTTCTTTTTGTTCTTTCTGCAGGTGCTGGTGAGTCGGGGAAGAGCACCATTGTAAAGCAGATGAAGTGAGTAACTGCTCATTGTTCTGCCTTTCCTCCCATCAGTACTGGCAACTTTGGGTTTTTAACCCGTTTTAACATGAAACCATACAAGAAAAAAATCTATAAGGAGTAAATTCTATGGAAAAATATAAAATGTGCTTTTGAAAGAGATATTTGTTATTGTAGAAAGTTCAATCGATTTAACATGCTGCAGATGAATTATTTTATTTTTGCTTAAGTAAAAGCATCCCTAATGTTCGCCGTAGTAAAGGGTTAAAAATGACCGCTTGGAGTATAATGTCCTTAATACCTGCAGATTTAAGTCGGCCTTGCTCAAGGACCAAAACGTCATGTATTAGAATTTCTCAGAGAGTAACTCATTATTTAGTGTATATATATTCATTGCCTCTTTACTGTGACCCCCTAAATAAAATCAAGTGCCAACTCAGGAGTCGGCTATAAAGTGACTACAAAATGATAAATGAAGAAATCCGATCAGTTGGACCTGTTAACTGGGTTACTGTTAGTTGTGTAATCTACTAGTCAGGCTTTTATTGAACATAAACCCATTGTTAAAACAAAAAGAGACTTGATTTGCAGTTTGCTACAAACCAACAGAGCAGCTACGTGTGGCAGCATGTTGGCAGCATCATGATGCGGGGTCACTTATCTTCAGTTGGAACAGGGGAGCTGTTCAAAGATAGATGGAGCTGCTGGTCATGCAGGACAGTACTTGTTAATGCATGTTTGAGGCTACAAAAACATTTCAGATCCTTAAACAATCAGTCAGAGCTATAGCAGATTAGACTGGTTTAGAGCATATTGTAAAACCAGTTTAATAAGTTTTAATACTTGGTAGGATGCTGTATACACAAGTGCACAAACGTGTTGGTCCCCCTTGTTTAGTAAAAAAAAGAAACACATTGGTCACAGAAATAGGATCAAGTACACGTCACACATTGTTTTTCAACCATGTTTCAACAAAATGATTTTAAAAAATCTTGAAACAGACCTGGACAAAAATGATAGTATCCTTAGAAAATACTGAATAAATAAGTTATATTTACTCTAAATTATAAATCCTAAATAAAGGCGTTTTCTGATTTTGCTTATGACTTTTTGATCTATTATGCGGAAGATTTAAGTCAATTTAACAAAACATGGCATAGTTTTCATGTGGCTTTATTACTTCCTCTGGTTGGTTTGGGTGCAGATTACAGATTATTTCCTTCCAATCGAAATTATATAATAGCCCACCTCAAGCTGACATATATGTATATCTTTATTTGACTCAAACATTTGCCTGAATCAGTAAACCCTCTGTCATTGTTTTTATTGTAAGGAAATTCCTGACACCCTCAGAGACCAAGGATTGGATGTTAAATACTTCACACATTTCTGTTGTTTGTATGGGGATGAAAACACCATGGGCTTTCAGCCATTTTGGCTGGGACTCACAATGTTTCACTGAGAGTTCGCTTGAATTTTAATCAGATCCTATTCAGCACAGCACACAGCTTACCCAGCGTCTTGGCTGTGGCACACCGGGGGAGATGGTTCAGTTTGGTTACCAGCAGAGCAGCTTCTCATTCAGCCTTGTTATTTATTTTATTTTTTTTTTTTTTTCAATCAAAGTGATGTTTTCCTGTTGATTTCCTAGTCTTAAAAAGTGAATATCCATTTGTTTCCTTTAGTGGATCATTTTGTGATTAAAAATGTTTTTTATCATAAGAAAGTACACAAAGGTAAAGCATTTACAGTGCTGTGAAAATGATTTTTCCCTCCCAGATGTCTTTATTCTCTCTTTTTTGTTTCACCCTAAATGCCTCAGCTCAAACAAATTGTAATATTAAATATACAGTGAAAAAATGCAAAAATCAGTTTCCAAATGATAATAATATCAATTATTAAGGGAAAAAACATCTAAAAGTCTACAACTTTTCATGATATACTATATGTACTGATTTGTACTTCTTTTATTTGGCACTGCTTTGTAATGCTTTTTTTGTGCTTTTTTTCAGGATTATTCACGAAGATGGCTACTCAGAAGAAGAGTGTAAGCAGTACCGAGCAGTGGTCTATAGCAACACAATCCAGTCCATCTTGGCCATCATTAAAGCCATGGGCAACCTCAAGATTGAGTTCGAGGACAGCTCCCGAAAGGTAGGGGTTTAAAGCCTCACAGTTATATTCACCGTGACTAAAAACCATTTCTCAAATCAAACCGAGACTATGTTTAAGGAGTTAATAAGTTAAAAGTTCTTAACGTTAATGCAGCTATAAAATCTCAGCTACTTACATCTGAAGACTAAGCTTTCATCTGAATGTCTCAGATTTATCCGATGGGATTGAGGCTACAGAGCTAATCCCGATCTCCTAAATGAAGTGGGATAGTTTTTAGAGAAAATAAAGTCAGAGCAGACTTTGAAGATGACTGCCTTTTACTTTATTTTCCATTGGAGCAAACTGCAAAGACCAGCCTCTCAGTGGGGCACCTCACAGGAAGATATTTTTACAATTCTTACCATTGAAATAATCATAGATTCAGCTGAACCTAGATGTTTACATGTGCTGTATATTCCAAATACATTAGATTTACATTCACTCAGTCTAACCCTTTTTCCATTAGAATGACCAAAATGTTTGCCATTTTTCTAAAGTCTGAATAATTAAAAGATTTTTCTAATAGGATTTATCACTTCTTTTAAATCCAGACAATTACTTCCTTTTCCCTTCAATACAACCTTCATTTTGACCAAAGATTTGTGTGATTAATCAACCGAATTGAAGAGTTAATGTTTTATTGATCACCTGAAAGGCACAGTTGGGATCGTAACAAATATAATCAGAGTTGCAGTGTGCACATTGTGGGCTATGTTAGCCGAGTGGACCTCCTGTGTGCTGACAACTTCCAGGGCCAGATAATGGTTAACCGATACATAGAAGTCTGCCCTCCATAGCAAACACTAAAGGTTTATGTGAGCCGTTGTCCAACAGTAAAAACACACAGGGCCTTTGGTGTATTGGAGGTTAGACGGACAGTGCTCTTCTCATATTGCTGATAAGAAAGCTCCTGTTGTTCTGATCTTATTAATGTCTGCATCAGTGTGAAAGTCTTGGCAACAGTTAGTTTGTGAAAATGTTGACCTTAAAGTTGTTTGCTACAAGGTATAAGACTGTGGTTACATACATTACTAAGAAATCAACATCTTTGAGGATTTCTAAGTGATTTTTTTTTTTTGGTTTTGCTCTCATTTTATTTTTATGTCAAACTTCAGATAATATATTTGAAATACATTTCTATGTTTTAGAAGCAGAAAACAGATTTTTTTCTTCTTTACTCCATTATTTTAAATAGGGGCACGTTTGCATCTTGGCAAAGTAACATGGTGCTAATCACTCACCTTATCTAATTTATTGGATAATCCAGGCCAAGTCTGTGCTTTGTTTCTTTATTCTTGTCCTTCTCCATTGTCAACTATTAAGCTTAATAAACAGAACCTGTATTCACATAAGTGGCTGGTGCTAAAATGGAGGCAATACTATAATCAGCTGTTATTGTCTTATTGTGTTACTTTTGTTTGTACAATCTGTCTTGGAATTTGCAACAAAATGACGAAAGAATGTCATTTTCTTTATAGCACCAGATGACAGTTACTGTTCTCTCGTTCTCCACAGGAGGATTCCCGCCTGCTGTTTTCCCTTTCTTCTGATGCAGAGGAGCAGGGCAGTCTGCCAGAAGAGCTGGCCAAAGTCATCCAGCGACTGTGGGCCGACGGCGGCGTCCAGAGCTGCTTCACACGGGCCCGAGAGTATCAGCTCAACGACTCTGCAGCTTAGTGAGTTCCTAGAATAATGTCTCTTTGAATTTGTTATCAGGTGAACATGCTTATTGCTCACCTTAACAAACTATTACTTATTCTGCAGTTTGTTGCAGTAGAAAGGATTTCAGACCAATCTGTAGCCATTTTGAAACAGTAACCTTTTAAAGTCTTTAAAAACCAGTCATTGCCTACACTAAATATAATCATGCAAGGTTTTAACACATAGCTGGTTCTCTTAATAATTGTCATATATTGGTTACTAGTAATATTATGTTAAATGTGCACACTATAAAATAAGTTTTAATATCAATAAAAACCTCTTTCTGGTAGTTTTTTTGTGTATCCAAGTTCTGTTTGGTCTATAATAAAACTCAGACTTCTGGTGCTGTCTTTGAAAAAAGAAGCTTATGTAAGAAATTAAATTTTTAAGGCATTTGAGTTTTCTGAATATAATACAGTATTTATAAAATAAATAAACAAATTGTTTTGAAAAGTGTCTGTATTTTAAACTATATTATGTCGTGCCAGTTCATTCAGTCCCAATGTCTTTAAGTGCTTTATCTCCTTTATCTTGATAACCCTTCACTGCTGAGTGTTGCATTTGTTTGCCATGCTGCTCAGTTTAACAGCAGCTGAGAGACTGGAGTAAATGTGTTACTGGGGGTGAGACGCAAAAGATGTGTATCTCTGTGACCCTTGGGGATGATCTGATACGGGGGTCTGGAGAAAATAAATCTTTGTTCATCGTACTCTTGCAAGCTACAGCATGAAGGAGCTTCACTGATTTTTTTTATTTTTTTTGGTTTTGTTTTGGTTGTGGACCAGGCCATCGTTGGGGATCTGACTTCTACACGCTGAGCTTTGTATCTTACAGGAGACTATAAAATATTTCAGAAATGATTGCTCTGCAGTAAAGGCAGGAGCCTCCATCTTGGGACAGCACCATTGTTGTGTTTGTGTTGGCTAGTATGATCTAAACTTTTTGTTTCCAGCTTCTCGGTTGAAACAGCAGGGTGTGTTGGACAATACAGTGTTTCATCAAGGTTTTATGGTGTGCTGGGAGGCTAGGTTGATATAAGGGAGGCCTAAATGAGTCTGGCATTGGTCCTTAATCATTGTCTGAGTACTTGATGAGAGCCAGAGAAAGGAAGGGGAAGAAGTGTAAGAGAGAGAGAGAAGCAGAACGCCTCCTACCGCTGCAGACCTCGACTTGGAATGGATTCAAAGGGAAATCCTCATGTAGTTGTACTATTGGTGTACACACTGTATCTGCTGGACATATTCAGCTTCTTCTCAGTGGTTTATATCACAATGAACAAATAAAGCAGAAGGGGTCTACTAGCAGTAGACATTTTCTCCTGTGATATATGATGTAGAGAGTAAAGTATCTGAATGTGGTTTGTATTTACGGTGAGGAGAACAAGTATTTGACACACTGTTGATTTTTCAGGTTTTCCCACTTGCAAATCATGTAGAAGACTGTAATTTTTATCATAGGTACTCTTCAACTGTGAGTGATGGAATCTAAAACAAACATCTAAAACAAACATCCAGTCTCTTCAATCGGTGTTACACCGACAATTTGCTTTTAATGTGACAGTGGTGTGGTTTATTATTTTTTATATATGTGTGAATGCCATCACCAACAGAATGTCCTCATGTGACAAAATTTAATTACCCTAATTAATTAAAAGAGTAGGTTGATCCCCAGTTTTACTTTAAGGTTTAAGCATCTAGCATGCCGAGGGAAGTGAATCGTCATCAATGCAGACAGTACAGTATAGAGATTAAAAAATCGTAGTTTTAATTGATGGTTTATTTGATTCACAGCTGTGTTGCCTGTATTCCTCCTGTTAGGGATGTTCAAAGAAATATGACAGTATTGCTTATCTGCTGATCAAAGTTTGTGAGCTAAACTGTCACATCCTTATGTTAAACCAATATTTTCCTGTGGCGTCATGTCTTCCTAAACCAATAATAAGAAGGCAGATGAGTAGTGATGTGATATGTCGCTGATTATTTGACATCCTTATGTGTTTAACTCTTTGAAGAGTGAAAAGATAAAAGGGTGTAATATTGTTTTGGAACTGTATTTCTATTTAAGAGCAATCTGATGAAAACATCTCATCATAGTGCATCTATAATGTTCAAACACAGCTTTCCATTCAAAAAAATTCAGACAAACTGCTCTACTGCATAAGTCTAGTAAATGATTGTCATTTTTCTTTTTCTTCCCAGCTACCTTAATGACCTGGAGAGGATAGCCAAGTCAGACTACATCCCCACACAGCAAGATGTGCTTCGGACCCGAGTCAAGACCACAGGCATCGTGGAAACACATTTCACCTTCAAGGACCTGCATTTCAAGTAAGACTAAAATTAAGGCTCTTTGCTTGAAAAGCTATTTAAACCCTACAAATCCTATTTCATATCACCTTTAGGTAATAGAATTCATGTTTTGTAGAAGTAGTTTTGAAAATAAGCTGGAAATAAATTTCTCAATAGACAAAGCTTTTTATTTTATGTTCTGTGTAAATGTTCATCTTTAGAAGGCCTAACACTTTAGAGGTTTAAAAATATAGTTTGATTTGCTTAATATGTGACTTTTATTTTAGAAACGTGTACTTTTAAAACATGAAAAAGTACATTGGTATCTTTACACCTGTAATTGTTTTTTTTCTGCTTAAAACATCAAAGAATAATTCTCCTTTTATTAAGATTTGTTTTATGATGATTCATTCCTTCTGTTTTTTTCAGCTCAATATTTCATTGTATTGGAAAGTCTTTGTGGTTAAAAAAAAAAATACCCAACTTGTTCATCTTATCTCTTCCATTACTGGAAAACAAAGGCCATCACATGTTGGCTGTTACTTACTCTGGGTGGGGGGGAGAGGGAAGTACCATTAGTGTCATTCAAGTTGAAAATATTAGCAACAAAACAGGTTTTCTTTGTGTTATTTCACTCTGACACAATGTCTGTGGGATTGTATTAACTAGAGGATTTAAGAGAAAATTTCTTTTAATGTGTCTCTCAGAGGTGTTTTTATATAACAGTAATCCTTGGTTGTTTGTTATAGAAAAGGGTTTCATGAAAGCCCACTGAAGAATATAATACTTTCTATTTGATGGTATATTGATGTATTTCAGCGCATCATTGAACAAAGTCTGGTTGTACAGTATCCTGTCTGATGGGATTTCTATTATGTACAGTAACAGCACTAGTAACTGAACACTGCTAATAAAACGTGAACTAGATGTTAGCAGCTGTGTAAAAAGGTTACCTTTTTCTGCTCATTAGGAAAAGAAATATTCACAAAATGCATGTTACAGCTGAGGAAAATTGTCGAGTGTTTGTTCTTTGGTTGACAAAAGACAAAACGTTCCTTGTAGGGATCTACCAGATTCTGGCATCAGTCAGAGGAAAGTTTACCCACCGCTATAACTTATGAGATGCTTGAGTTGGTTTTGTAGAAAGTCTCAATTCATTTCACAGCATCTTAGTCACGTGTTTTGTCTCAAACCAGGTCCCTCCAGTTCTAACTTTTTCAGCCGGTTGTGTTGGATAACTGACGTATTCAGGGTCATCCTAGTTATGTTTTGTTTTTATTGTCTCTCTTTTTATTTATCTTATTTTTCAAACACTCCCTGAGGCACAGTAGGTTTAGTTCACCGTGTACACGGTTGGTGAGTTCCCAAGGACCTGCTGCAACATAGCATCTCCCTACCATAACACTTCCCCTTCCATGCAAGCAAGGTTGTTTAAATAAATACATAAAATAATTAAGTATGAGAGTTTTATGGAGATCATTCGTCCAGCATTGCTGGGGTTCTTCTGCGTTTTTGTCTGATTTTCATGTTTTCCTTAGAGATCAAAGGTTTCCTCCTTAAATACCTCATAACAAAGTAAAGCTTTCACTCTTTCTTTCTGAACGTACAAGCCACCTTTTCACATCAACAGCACCAGGAGCCTGTTGTAGGTTTTGCGACATTTTCGTTTTTTTTGGGAGTTTTCTTCTACATCCTTCACTCGTGTTTTAAAGTGCAAACACTGATGAAAATTTGCCAAACCGTGTCACAATGAGTCAGCTCTTCTTAGTCAGCCTCTGAAAGGTCTGAAAACCAACACAATCTTCTGAGTAAGATTTAGCAAAGTGAAAAACTGAGGTGTTGCAGCTTATCCCTGAAGTTTCCTCAGAAGGTCGTTCTCTTCACGCTCTGTTGCCCTCAGAGTTTAAGCATTCAAAATCCAAACGAAACCCTCAGACGTCAGGCTATTAGGAATCCTCCTTCTTCTGCTCAACTTCACTCCATCTCCATGAATTAATCATCTAGAGACTTGAAGAGCAACTTGCAGACATTGAGCCTCCACCTATCTTAGGGCCTCTAGTTACCACAGCAACCAAACTGTAGAAAAAAAAGCTGACAGCAAACACGGGGAATGATGCATGTATGTTAGACGCTGTCCTCACGAAAGGACAATGAAGAGACCTTGAAGCCACTCAGTTCGTCTGTCAGTTTGAAAGATTGTTGTTCATTTTGTTTTGAGAGTTTCTAAAGGCCTTTATAGACTAAAATAAAATGTATTATTCAGCCCCACCTGCTGCCTCGTTGAAATGGCTCATTAACACTTCGTCTACCTCATACAGGATGTTTGACGTCGGCGGCCAGCGGTCAGAGAGGAAGAAGTGGATCCACTGCTTCGAAGGCGTCACAGCCATCATCTTCTGTGTCGCCCTGAGCGCCTACGACCTGGTGCTGGCAGAGGATGAGGAGATGGTGTGTTTCGCAAACTTCAAAGCGACAGCAAATCTGTTATACAGCTTCGTCTTAGAATAGTGATCATGAGGAGTACAGCTGAGCCTTCGGTTAACTTGTTCCTTTCGTCTGTCCTGCTCCCTAATCTCTTGATAATTTCCACTTGTCGCACCCAGAACCGGATGCATGAGAGCATGAAGCTGTTTGACTCCATCTGCAACAACAAGTGGTTCACGGAGACGTCCATCATCCTGTTCCTCAACAAGATGGACCTGTTTGAGAAGAAGATTGAGCACAGCCCCCTGACCATCTGCTTCCCCGAGTATTCTGGTACTGTATGAATGCCAACTGGTCTCCACAGCTCACAATGGTTGTCTAAAGTCTGCTACAGGAAGTAAATACATCCGCTGACTCTGACACTCACAGAAAGTGTGTCAGATTAATTAGATTAACTCTATGACTTCAAAAAAAAATGTATATACATCTATTTTGCTCCTAAAACCAGTGGATTTGTACATCGCACATTTTTAGTGTGTTTTGTCTTAAGTTAATGATAAACTTTGTGTCTCTTAGGCCTTAACAATTACAAGGAGGCTGCAGGTTACATCCAGAGCAAATTTGAAGACCTGAACAAAAAGAAGGACACCAAGGAGATCTACACCCATTTCACATGTGCCACTGACACACAGAATGTGCAGTTCGTGTTCGACGCAGTCACAGACGTCATCATCAAGAACAACTTGAAGGACTGCGGCCTCTTCTAAAAACCCGATCAGAGGAAGAATCAAGGTGAGTTCACTTGATTAGATCCCTTGTATTTTTTCCCTTTGGATGTGGCTGATTTGGTTAATCTTTTTTTGTCTTGTCGTTTTAGATTACTTGAAGAGTTCTGATGACCATGACGGAGGGTTGTTTATACACACACCACGAATAACTGCACTGTCCAATTCTGCTTCAAACTGCTCTTGTTTTTTCATTAAAGACACCTAAGAAACGGAAAACCCAACGAGCCTTCCAGGTTATCCAATGAAAACAGATCCAGTGGCTCATTGTTGTCAGCTCTCAGCTCAAATCAACCTCTGTTATTCTATTATTTTTTTTTGTTTGTTTGTTTTTTTCTTTATTTTCAATTGCTTAAGGAGGGAAAGGATTTTTTTATATAAACACCTAAATTTAACTTGTAGATCTTGATGTGCAAATTATGAAAGTTTTAATGATGTGAAACTCATTTTTAAAGTCTCAGCAGAAGCATGGACATGAAATGAAATTAGATTCATAAAAAAACACACAAAAAAAATGATTTTAAAAAATAAATACGTTTACATTAGTTCATCATTCATAGCTTAACCGTATATTATTCTGCATGTCTCCACAGGACCAATAATAGCTCTGTAATCTGCACAAATTATTCTTACATTCCGACAAAATCATTTCAAAAAATGTTTTTTTTTTGTTTTTTTTTTTCTTTTTTTTTTTTTGTTTTTTTTGTTTTTTAGAAAAATAAAAAAAAATATTTTTTTCAACTCCAGGAGAAAATTATGACAAAATGCTAACATGTATTTAAAGTCCATGTGTACCTAACATGCTATCACTTTTTATACTACCATTCATTTCTGTCTATTGCAGTATGTTTTGTGCCTTTTACTTCTGTTTACAGCCAGTTTCCTAGATATACTTCCATTCCTACTTTGCTTCTAAATTTGTTCTGTATTTTTTTTTTCTCAGCCTATAATGTATGAATATATAGTGATTATTCAAGAGAGATGAAAATCTAATTAAGAAAAAAGGAATTTTGGTTAAAAAAAATATTAGAATGATTTGAAAGGTCTTATGATTTAATTTAAATAAAGTAGAAATCACTCTTGCATATTGGTTTTTGTTTTGTTTTTCTTTTGTGGATTTGTTTTTTTCCTATTTTCACACAACTTTGTGCTTCTTTTTGGATCTTATTGTGGAATATGATTGAAAGGCTAATCCCAGTAATTCACTGTTAAAGGAAATGGATTGACTTCGCGCAATGCTGCTTGTCGAGTAGGCTATTTAGTTGTTTTCTTTTAATTTATGGTTTACAGGTAAAAAACAAAAACTTTAGTTTCTCTGCAAAACAAATGTCACTTAGGACCAATAAAACACTGATTTGTATTGTAAAAATGTTCTGTTACTGCTTTTATATTTAAAGGATGAATACTAGCTTGACAGTGGACCAGCTGACAGTTCACTGAATGCTGTAACAAAGGATATCGAAGGAACATTTGGAGGAAGGAGAAAGATGTACCAAGCAGCCAAAAATAGCTAGCAGCCATTCTGAACAAGAGACAATTTGAGAAGTGTCCCACCATCGCTAGAAAGAAAAGCACTGAAGTGTTGCTTAGTGGTCCAAAAATCAAAGTAAATTTTTAATTTCATGCAATGATTCTCTGTTAGCCTGTTGGATTAAATGTCATATTATCTCGACTTTATGTCCAACAGAAAGTCGAGGAGATTTTTTTTTTTTTTAAAGAGGTAAACGAGTAACTCAGCCAACAATGCTATTAAATCCAATGTCGCCATTATAGCAACAGTGGCTTCCTTCCTGTCCCTGCTAAACTACAGACTCTGGCTACATGCAAATACCTTAAATGATAGCTCTTACCTCCTGTTCCTTGCTCCCATCCCTTTGTTTTTCACAGTATCAATAGTAGGAACAACATCCAGGGTAGGAAAGAAGTTCCAGATTGTTGTACTTAATTCAAACAGCCTTCAGCCTTACAGACATCATTACAAGACAATCACATCCTTGATGCTGGTCCTATCGGGACTACGGCGTTCCAGAAAAGAACAAAAAAAGGTATATAAGTAGCAAACAACTGAAGCTCTCTGTTATTAAACCTAAAACATGAAGGTTTGCAAATATACATGTATCACACTGTACATGTGTAGAAATGATGTATTATTCAACTCTGAGGTTGGCTGTAGCTGTACATCCTGTCACACAAAGGGTTCTGGGAAACCAAATAGTTCCTATTGGGCAGATGGTAACATTAGAAAGTCCCTGCTAAATGAACCGGCACTAGGAAGCATCGTTTTCCCTTGTCTAGCTCCTTCCTTACTGCCAGCTCTATTCTGATAGAACTTGGGTCAAACACTGATGGACTTCCACTGAAGCTTGTGTCCTTAACCATTTAAGTTATTTGGATTGAGCCAAAGTCATTATATGACCTATCCAGAGTTAACAGAGCCTTTCTACTGGTCTTCCTTCAAAAAAGCTTGTTATCTTTGGATAAATATCTGCGGAAATGATGTGTACATTGTTATAATTTCTAGTTTTCATTATGCCACAATCATCAAAATAGGTGAAATAAAGACTCAAAGGATAATTATTCTGTCACTGATCCTTATACAAGAAATTCCAATTAAGATTAAATTATACCTCGATCATATTATATGTTGAGGAGCGCATGTGTACTTTGCAGTTCCTCTTCGGTTGTTCAAATGCACACAATGTACTTTGATGCTTCATGCAAATTTGTACAGTTGTGACTGAAGTTATTGCGTCATAATTTAAAATTATGAAAATAAAAAAAGAGTTAGAGGCCCTAAAACTGAGGAGGTTTTGGCAGAATGTTTGCAATTTTTCTTCAGCAACAAAAATAATGGTTAAACTCAAAAAAATAAAAAATGCTTTAATGTGTGATTAGAATTGTATAGCAATACATAGGTATTGTTACTGGTTTACACTAGTTATTGTATCTAATTGTAAACATTTAACACAAACTACATTTCTGAGGGTTTTTATGCAGGTCAAAGAATTTATCAAAAGGTTAGTTTGAATGTTAGTTTTTTCTTAAAGCTCAATATACTTGCATAGACTAATACTGCCATCTGCTGGACATTTGATCCAAAAATCATTTGCGTTAAGTAAAAGATCTGTTTCCTTAAATTAATGAAATGTTTGATTTTTTCCATAATCTGAAAACAATACAAATATAGTAACAATTCAGGGTGACTGTATCTGACGTTTGTCTTCATTTTTAATGTAGCCCACAAACGGGAATATTTGGAAACACTAACAGTTTATTAGAAAAAGTCCTTTTCCGAAGTCCTTCCTGTAAATTATAGTTTATATGACAAAAACAATGATAGAACTGCAGCATAACTGCATCATGTATGTTTGATCTGAAAGCATTTCAAGCAGCTGAGCAGATTTTCGTTCTTTTATGTGTTCTGTAAATTTAGTAAGTAAATGATCTCATTAAGGAATCATTGCAGTATTGTTTATAAGGGATAAGGCTCCCACTTTTCTGGACAGGTCATTAAAAAAGACCATAAACGTCATTTTAGGGAGCCATAGCATGCTCTAAGGTTTCCAGGTAGATTAACACCAACAGAAGGCATGACTTATCAAATTATCAGCAAATTTCTTCCTAGTCTTCAACCAATGAGCTTTCAGGATCATCTTCCCTCCAAAATCTAAAATCTTGTTTTTTTGTTTTTTTTTTTACTCCAGGCTTCTTTTCACCTTCAGCCAAGATCAAGGAAAAACACTTCTAACATATTCTCCTACTCAGGAGTAACTCAAAACAACAAATAGCTCATGTGATGCACCTACTTGTGGAAGCAAATGAAGCTTTGACTCCAGCTGTAGACCACACCGATCTAAATGATATTTATTTCACATTCTTTCAAAGCTGTAGCATCTTTTTCTATGGCACTTTCCCCTCCACTTAACTTTAGATTTAAAGGCTACAATTTGAAGAACTTTGACCTTTTGTCACTTGCCCTCTTTATAAAGGGTATGGGGTGAATGCATGTTGGGCAACTTTAAACTGAGCAGTCTATATATATGTGTGTGTAGGTTATAACATGGCTATGATGTAACATGGTGGTGTTTGAAATTAATAGTTATCAAAATTAACAAAAAGGAATTAAATATACCATACCATTGTATCTGATCTCTACATTCCTATTTTGACTCGAATTACAGAGATTCTTTTGCATAATGTTCTAGTTGATTGAAATTTACAAGAACAGACTGAATCTTAAGTTTTATTAACATGAGCCACAACGATCTTTAAATGTGCACTTTCCTTTAGTCAGCTTTGCTATCACAACATATCAGGTTTGAAAAAGTTCAGTTTAGGCAACTGAACGTAAACTAATCGGAACTTTTGAAGCTTGACCAAGATCTGGATGACTGAGAATCTTCGCTGATGTTACCACAAAATATCATCATTCGATCACTAGAGGGCGCTGCAGTTCCATGTCTGACTTGTTGCACATGGAATTAAACTTGTGTTCATGAAAGTGAAAGGCTGTGTTCATAAAGGCTTTTTTCAGTTGTTTTGTTCTTATATTTGAATCTCATGTAGATATGTTTGTTGCAATAAACGAAAGCCACCTTTGAACTTGTCTTTATACTAATATTCACATTTAAAACAATGTTTCTTTGGGGCGATATTTTTTTTTCCCAGACCAGACATGGGGCAACAGTTCTTGACCTTTTGAAAAAGAACATCTAACTCTAATCCTAAAACAACAGAACAAACCAAGACAGGGGAAAATGAAAAGCAATTACGTCAAAGCTGCTGCTCTACCTTTGAGTCAGTGACACCTGAGCTCTAAGCTTTGATAATCCTTCAACATTTGTGACAGTGATAGCAGAACATGGAGATGTACGATATTAAGCAAGAGAAAAGAGTTCATCGCTGACCTTTAGTGCTCTTATTTTGGTCAAGCACCAATTTTACAATATTAAAACCCATTAAGACGTTGGGAAAGCCAGGTTGAAGGTGTAAACGAATGTATTAACCTCTGGTCCATTAGAGTTGGCTCTTGTGCAATCACTTGCTTCATACATGCTGTCTGGGGTGGGGCATGTCAGTAGGACCAAAATTATGGTGTTCTGTTTACTGGATTAATGTTGCAGCTATGAAGGTTCACAGCAAACTCTCTTGGGTGGCTGTTTCACTCCATTTTTAAAGTTTTTGATGATTGTATGCACAGAGGAAACAGCGTCAGATGTGACACCAATAAAGACATGCTAACAAAATATGCTCATTTGAAGAAATAAAAAAAAATGGAGTTTGCAAAGAAAACAGATGTATTTTGTATCTGGGTTTTTGATTTCACAGTGGATGAACTGGTTAGGGCATGTTACCAGTGCTTATATGCTAATGCATGATTCAGTGTGAGGAGGAATCTGCACATAAACAGTGGCCCGTTAGCCCTTGACAACTCCAAAACAAGGATGAGTTGAAGTAGTCCTCCTAACACTGTCAGATTAGCATAGACCTGAATGCTTTAAATGCAGACTTGGAGCACCGAATGATTCCCAGGATAACAGGTTGAATGCTCATTTTAGGTGTGCATTTGCATTTGGGCATTTTGTATTCGCTCAGATGACTCATTTTTTTTGTAAGCCAACAGCAGGACATAAGACTGAAATTTGTAAATGAATGTGCAGACAATGAGGGAAAAGGGTGAAGATTTAAGTTAAAACAGACATGGAATAGAGAGGAAGGATGGCAAAATGGAAAAAAGAAGCTATCTGCAACACAGTTTTAAAGGTAATATAATGAAAAGAAATGAGTTGGAACAAGATTTGGTTCAAATATTACCATCCAATAAATATTTAAAATAGTACATACAGAACAGGTTAATGAAGTGTGGATTTTACAATCTTGTTCTCTAAAATATGCACTGCTAAAGAAAAAAGCTGATTCAAAAGTCAAGATATTAAGCTTACATTTGGAAACAATATGGCAGCAGAAGAATGTCGGACAAATCCAAGATTCTGAAGCATTCAAGTAGGTGTTGAGTTTAGTCTTAGATATTTGACCCAATTGGGCTTAAAAACCAGAACAGTGTCATTACAAAGAGTCTGATCTTTCTGGATGATGAGTGTAAGGATTTTCATTTCTTCTTTCATCTGTTATTTACAGAGATACTGGACACAATATGCTGGAAAGCAGACACATGCATGATGGGAATAACCAGTTCTGCTCAGAGTAGAAATCACTTACATTAAGCAGAATAAATTGACTTATTTTATTAATAGATTATCTTTAACTGGATAAAGATCTGTTATTTGTTTTACTAACCACCTTGTGTGTTTTTCTGTTCCTAAATGTTCTAGATTTCATGATTTTAGCATTGTGCTTTAGCCATACAAAATCCAAATAAACAAACTTGAAGGACCATAAAACTGCAAAAGCAGATCAGTTATTTTATGCCTTTTGTGATGTCATCATTGGGGTGGTCCTGATTAAAAAGGGATTTAGAACAAAAAAACCATACAGATAGAAACACTAAAAAGAGGGAGGCTTGTATTTATGTGACTATCTACAATACGTTTGATTTTACTTAAAGGTTTGGCTCCTAGCTTTTATAAATAAAATAGATACAACTTTTCACGTTCCCTTGTCTTAAAGTTAAATTTTCAAATGAACCTTCATTGGTTACATTTTACAATAACATGAGGGCAAACAAATGTTTGCTTGAATGATTTTTTTAAGTCCATTGGATAATCTGCATATAACAAATTCCTTATGACAACATTCTTCCAACTGAACTCTCTCATTAACCGTATTATTAAAGACCATGAAAGAAAAGAAGTAGAAATTCTTTTATTGCCTTTAAATATAGACAAAGAGAACAGCTGGTAAAAACCAAAGCAAAACAATAGCGCTTCAGTATAATTTGAGATGCATTTAACAGCTCCGTGTGGATAACTCGGTAAAGGCAGGAAAAACAAGCAAACCACAGCGTTCATGGGTTTGTAAGTCATTGCATTGAGGTTCCTGCTCTCCGATTGGCTTATTTAGACGCGCTTCGCTTCTGGTTGGCTGCTGTGCGCGCAGCTGTATGGGGAGGAGAACAGCAGTGGGATGTCCACTCAGAGGCTCTTTATCTTCAGCTCAGACTGCTGGACTAAATCTAGAACCTCGGTTTTCTCTGCGGCTCCACCACACAAACCGGGACGCTTTTTTTTCTTTATGGGACGAATTAGACCCTCTGAAAAAGTAAAGTCACATCGGAGGTAAGTTTATTTATACTTTTCTTTTTATCCTGTTGTGGTTTTGTTTTAAAGAAAAAGTTCGGTAGTTAATTGGGAATTCATGTGTTTTTTTTCAGAAGGTGACTGTTTGTGGCACATTAAGTAGACGAGATGGTAAGTTTTCTTCCAATTTAACTTTTACTGAGATTATAAGATTTTCATTGTAGGCTATATATGCTGCCTCTTTTTATAAGACCGTCTTGACTTTAAACCGACGAATAGAAATAAAACTCCCAATTTCCAGCATGTGCAGACAACATCTGCAATTGCAGCTCTTCGCCAGCTTTAGTCTCAGTGATGCTCTGGTTCTTTGAGATAGAAGTTTGTAAACAAAAAAAATGCTTCCTGCAACACAGGAAATTTCCAGGTCAACTGTCATTCATAGTTGTTTATATGTACAAACGCGATTTATTTGCATGGAGAACATTTTGTGATTTGGTTCGACCATTCTGGTTCCTGTTGTACTTTTCCAAGTGAGCTAATGCTTACAAACCACAGAGGGACAGTTAAAACATTTTTTTTTTTTGCATTAGGTTTGCATTTTTTGCTAAATGAAAAAGATTCTAAAAAATATGGTCAGATGTTGTTTCCAAAGGTGCATGAAATAAAGTGTGCAGTGTGAGGTCAGATGTAAATGAAAACTCTTTTAAACTGATCAAAGCTCCGTGTTGGCTTTTGATGTTGTTGTCATTGGACCTCTGTTTAAATGGTTTGATAGAAATGCTAAGCACAGCCAACAGTTGGAATCAAATCTACTCCACTGTCATTTTATGGATTGCAAGCTGTAAAGTTGCCTTGGCTGTTTGAAGACTTTTTGTCCTGCATACTCTTCTTGTTATGCCAGTGTCAGATTTAACTAGATAGTCCGTACACATGTTGAGAAATCTGTTTTTCTGTCTCAGCATGGTTGAAATGGACTCAAAAAATTTCCCAGCACCAATAACCTAAATGAATATGTTATAGTTTATGAATTATTTGCTGAAATGTAAGCCCCAGTCGTACTTTAATCCTACTTCCCATGGTCTCAAATTTGATATCACATGATCTATTGTGCCCCGTTTGAGAGCAAATTCAGTCCCTCTTCCTGGCAGACTGACTAATCAATGCTTTAAGTTGGAGAGGAAACTGGAGTATTATATTCCTCTTGCGTGGAATGCTTCACATTTAAAGAGAAACAGGACCCCCCTGGAGCTAAATCAGGAACCACTGGACCATGTGCTCCTCCTAAACTCTACTTTAAATCTCTCACTGTACTGATAAATTCTTAAAGCATAATCAAATGTGTCTGGGGTTTATAGCTGAATCCCTTGTGGGTCTATTGAAGACAGGGCGTTCACGCAAGGTGTTGGTGCGGTTGAGTAAATTAACGGACAAATAGACGTGTCTGATCATGATGCCTACTTCAAGAACTGTTCTTTATGCAGCAGGTCATCTGGTCTGTAGGATTATAAAGAGAAAAGATGTTTAGTCATTGACTAGAGTTCAATCAGAACAGGTCCAAGCCTGCCTTAGTAATCTTTTTAAAAACATTCAAAAGTTATTAAGGCGTAGAAGTTTTGTTACCTTTCTTTGTGGGTTTTGTGAAATAATGTTGTGAATTGTACAGTGAACCTTTCTCTGTTTTTTCCTCAGCTTTGCTTGCGTGACTCAAGTGACTGCCTGCAGGAGCAGATGCACTACATGATGAGGTCACTGCAAGATTTGAAGCAGCTGCGTAAATCCTGCCCTGAAGTTCGGCATCCCCTCGCTCCACTCAACCACCAGCTACCAGCTTTAGTGCGTCACTCAGCGTTGGCGAGGGCTTGCCAGCAAAGGGCTCTGCAGCGAGAGCAGCGCGCACGTCTGCGGATCTCTGAAGCCAGCACTGCCAGCACCTACGATTCGGCCTGCTGCCTAGCTAGCCCCCTGGAGGAGGAAGATGAAGATGATGATTCAAGCAGCAGGCTGGAACTTAGTTTCAGAAGAGATCTACGCTCCCCCTGTAGCCATAAGAGTTTGGACTTTGATTCGGGTTACTCAGAGGCATCCTGGCAGGATGACGGCGTTGTTCTGAGGAGGACGAGGAACGTGCGTGTTTCGTCCTCCGCCTGTGCCCGGATGAACAGGGCACCAAGCGGGCGCATTCGGCCTAAATCGACATCTGACGCCTGCCTTGAAACGTGGACCTCCTTCGAGGTTAGCGACCCAGAGGATTGGACTAACTCCTTACTGACCAGAGGACGCAATCGTCAGCCTCTGGTTCTGGGTGACAATAGTTTTGCAGACCTCATACAGAACTGGATGGACTTGCCAGATTGTCCAGATCCCACAGAACTGAAACAGAACTCAAGACGGAAACTTGGGAGAGGTTTTTTTGGCAACGTGAGGAAGAAGCTGTCTGGCCTCTCTAAGACTGTGGAGGACAGAGTAAAGTTGAGATCCACAGACTCTTCTCATCTCACCAGAGCTGCCAATGCTCCAAAGCGGCTATCCTGTCCTGTTGTGCCATCACAGCTTAAAGTCCCTTTTTTCCACCAGTCCCACTCAGGCATCAATGAGCTGGGTTCAGACTTTTACCACTTTGCAGCTCAGATGAAGTCTGGTAGCAGGCAGCCCATAATATGCAAGGACATCATTGGCTACATCTGACAGACATTTATGTTAATCTGTGTGCAGATTGGACAAACCTCAGAGTCACTTTATTTTTATACAATTGCTTCCCATGTTCCATACTTTGTTGTTAAAGTATTAATAATAAAGATGTTCTCCTGACTTGAACCTCCAGTACACTCTTATTTATATTCTGTGTATTCATATAGTTTGCACTGGAACTGTTTATTTTTCATCCTCAGTTCTCACAGTTTCTGAATGATAATGATGCTTACTTCTCACTGAAGGTTTGACTAAGACAGGCTGTTGCTGCCTGAATGTGGAATTTGCCTGTTTTCATTAAAAATATATAATTTGGAGTTATGTGTATTTATGTTTTTAATTGTACAGGTTGAAGAAATAGTATATTGTATAAATATAAAACAGTACTGCTATATTTAAAGAGTAAAGAAAAATTAAACCTTTGTTTTATTGTAGTAGTATAGCTTCACACAAAATACAACTACATTTATACCTTTTGTATTTTTTTTTGTTAACATATATATGTATATTTTTTGTCACTGCCATTATTTATATCCTGCTAATATTTATAACATTTCAATTTGAAAGTTTATAAAAAGCTTTACTAAACTGGTAATGCATGACTTTATGTTTTTCTGGAGTTTCACAGTGACAGAGATTGCCACGCTTTAAATCGGGAAAGACAAGAAAGCAAAACATGGTGGAACCAAGCTGATCCCCACGAGTCAGAAAGCTTGTTTAGATTAAAAAAAGCTACTGGCTTAAACTTTCCCACATCTACATGCAGAACATTAATGAAATAGTTTAGAATAAACCAGAAGAAAGACAAATGAATCTGGACCATAAAATGTACCCAGCCAACAGTTGCAGAGCAACAGACAGTGGATCTCTGTAACAATCACTATATCCTCTTCCGTTGTTTGGAAGGATACTATGGTTATCTAGTTTGCTAGGCTTGACTCTAACTGTACCCATTAACTTTGATAAGATGAGACAAATACAATTTCTTTTTGAAACGACACAGCCAGGTTTGTTTTAAAACTAAGGTTATATAGATTTATATCCCCGATTTGTAAAATCTCCTGACACCTCATGTGATCCTGTTGGCTTGTTTCTCCTCCAAAGCCTGTTTGTGCACAAGACATTATAAGCTTTAAAAGTCTATTGGTAGTATAATAATTTGCTATATACACCAAACTAAACATTGATCACCAAAAAAAAAAAAAAAATCAAAACTACAGTTTGAGACCACAATACTGCAATAACATGTATATTTAAAGCTTTTTACCCATTTTAACCAATGATGCCAATAAATGCAGCCAGCCCTGTATCTTTGGGGATTTGAGTAATCTCTTTATAGATGAACTCCCTCTAGTACTTCTGTCTTTTCTCAAGAAAAAAAGCTGAACCCTTTATAGTGATTTCAAGCGGACCAAGAGAGCTATTTACAGGCCAAAACCAGAGGTTGTGTCAACACCGAGGGCTGTGTGCCCGATGAGGTAATTCCCCATGTGTCTGTGCAGCTGGAGGTAAATGAAGGCCAGCATCTGGTTGCAGATTTAGCAGACGTTTGCTCTGCCGCTTTGCTTTATGGAGCAGAACATCTCGCTAACAGTTCTCTGCCTCATTTAACCTGGTGTCCACTCTTGTAGAATCAACTCTGTTGCACACTTTGGTTAATAAATAAGTTAAATCCAGGCCCACCAAGAAAAAAATCCCGAGCAGGGATGGAAAGGAGAGGTAAGTTATGCTAAGATAAGCTAACAAAGTCACTCTTTGCAATAATATACAGTACAAATCTAAAACAGGGATTTCCCAAACTCCATTCTGCAATTGTCCTCAATGATCATGTGTGCTATAAACAATACAGCAGCTTAGGTTACAAAGAGTATTTGTCGAAATGTCTTACTCGTCTTACATTTATGGAAATACAACACAGGAATGTTGGTACAAAACCAAACATAAACCAAAGATTTGTCCACTTTATCTGTGGTTCTCCCTTTCGAGACATTCTTGTTCTCAATTGGCTGATCATCTTAGCTGTTAGCTGACTGATGATCAGTAAAGAGATATAGGAAAAAGTGTGAAAAAGCAACAAACTGGACTATTGTCCTACTGAACTCAGCACTGTGTTTTCCGAATTCAAAGCTAGCTTAGTTTTTTTAACTTGATTTATACATTTTAATTTTCACTCATGTTAGGTAATTTTCATTAACAGATGTACAAGATGTGTAATTATGCACATTTTTGAAGCTTCAAACCAATACTTCACAACTTTTCATTACATCTCATGTGGGTATTTTTTCCTTCTCCTCCTAACAAAGATTACATATTCATTACTAGTGTGAAGACGTGCTGTAGTCCACCTAATTGGCTGCTTTTAAAATGCAAATGTTCTTGTCAAAAGCTGAACAACTTCTTTTTAAGTGCTGGTAGTTTGGAAGTTTCCGCAGTTTTCTTTAAGGTCATGACAATGAAAATGGAAACTGATCTGGTTCAGAGGGAAATTTATACACTTACACAGCAGACAGTCTTATAAAAAATCATATATATATATCCTACAATGTCCTGAGTGTTTTGTTTTCTACCTTTGAAACATAAATGATCAATTTTGTTGTTACCTAAAAATTCAAGTAACAAGGAAGAAAAGAGCTTTCAATATTTTCTGTGATCTGATGGGGAATAAATCAGAACACTAACATTTTTTCTCAATTAAAAAGGTTAAATATATAGCAGCTTTTATAGCATTTTGGGAACTCAAAGAGGTGTTAAAGAGGGAAAATAGTTTAATTGGAGGACATTTAGAATAAATGTCAAAAAACTGAGGTCTTGCTTTCCAAACCAAGGTCAAAATACAGGATGCTAAGAAGTTTTTTCTGTTTTCCATAAACTCTCATGTGAAATTGTGTATCATCCATGTGCAAGTTTAGCATTTGCAGGATATGTAAAAGGAGGAAAATGTTCTCATCTCTCTAGAAAAAAACACAAAGATGAGACAAAGGTTTGCCAAACCTTCTGATGTAAAGTTTTTTGGGCAGATGAAAAAAAAAACATACCAGAGGATCTGGGCATGTTTGGTATGAAACACGTAAAGCATTCCATGAAACTAGAGCAAATAACAACCAATTGTCATGATGCAGGGAGGATTTGGCAGAAAAAAAAATCAAACCGAAGCTTAGCTGGAACCTGCAAGATGACAATGATGCAAATATAGGCAAGGCAGGTTTATTTGTGCAGCACAATTCAAAGTGCTTTAGAAGAATTAAACAATAAAATAGTAGAAAAATAAAAGGAGAATAAAAGTAAATGAAAATAAAAGCAGGTAGTAAAACAAACAAAAACAGTTGGACCGCAACCTTAAACTAAGAACTTCTTCTGGGAGTTTGTTCCAGATAGCGTAGGAACTAAATGCTGTTTCTCCATATTTGGTTCTGGTTCTGGGTGTATAGAGTAGACTTGAACTAGAAGACCTGAGTGGTCTGGCATAAATCTGTGGTGTATTTTGGTGCTGATCTACTCAGTGATTAAAAGACTAACAGAAGGATTTTAAAGTTTATTCTCTGAGCTATATACTCATAAACATACCACCAATTGGCTGAGATGAAATAAATGGAAAGTTCTCGGTCAAGTAAAGCCCTAGTCTTGCTCTTGGATGTCCTTACTTTTAGACTTGAGTATCTTTTAAATGAATCAAAATTCTGTTATGTCTCATGATATGAATTACAGTCCAGGCCTACTGCCTTTGCATACTTAACAAATCTGTTAGACACCAGAAACAGTCCCTAGGACTGATCCAGAGCTGGTCTGTTAAAATATCAGGCTGTCTGGGTGGCTCAGTGGAACAGCATATGTGTTATTAATTAGAAGATTAACTTTGAGTTTACTCATGCTCATCACTGCTAGCTTCATAAACATAAACTCAGGTGCCCCCTTCTTGCTCTCCAACCAGCCGTAATGTTATCCTTCATATAATGGAAATACTAGATTCTTTATAAACTTCATGCTGACAGACACAAACTCTAATTAAAGCTCTAACTACAATACAAAATATTAAAAGCATTCATTAAATTGAAACATGTCATAAGCTGTTTCTCTCCTAGCACTTCTACTCATTAATTGGCTAGAGCTGCAGGATCCTGCAGGATGCTTTAAATGTTAGAAGTTCTGAATGGAAAAAGTGTCAACATCATTGTTAGTAGAACTTCCCCTATGATATATTCTGATTAATGAAGATCCCAGTTGAAACAGGTGAGTCTGGTTATTCTGATATAATACAACAAATAGGGTTTTATAAATTTGGATGATTTGATTTGATGCAAAAATCTTGTGTTTGTCTACTTGGTGAAGGCTGAGCTTTGTCTCATCTGCATTTGTATGACTGAGCTGCTGACTTTGATTACGCATATTCACAGATCATTCAGGGCTTTATGACACAGTGCTACTTCGAAATTGGAGCTAAACGGCATCATGTGAAAGGTTTTTTGTTTTCTTTGCTGCGAGCAGCTTGGCAGCATGTGATGCTTCTACAGACATGAGGTTTCAATAGAAAAGAAAGTTAGAGGAGAGAGTAGATCAGAGATTTTCTTGGTTTAATTAAAGGTGAAATACTCTGTTGTCAAATCACAACATTCAGGGACCTAGCTAAGCTTTATGGGATAAAGGCTTGAAAAAACACACCGCCTTGTGAATGATTTCAAATTTATGTATTCAGCTTATTTGGCTTTGCTTAAAGCCTTTAATTAAGATTTGATGCTGCAAAATTACATTTTAAATAAATCTAGTAAAGCCTAAATGCACTTAATCTGAATCTCATAATCAGTATGTATTTGGAAAACTATTAAGACCCTTTGAACTCAGCAAATATAACTTAACCATATTTGTTGACATATTTTATCAGGATTTCTTGCACTGCTTTGTTTTTTTATCTTAAACATAATTTTAGTGTGGAAGCGTTATTTTTATTTACTCTGACATGTTTTATTTATTCAGCCCCTCTTACCCAGAACCACTTTTTTTTGCAACCTTTTGGATTAATCCCCTGCTTGCTTGGAACATTGGCTCAAGATTCTCCCTATTCTTCTTGGGAAAATAGCTAAACAACAGTATGAATGGGTGAAGAGCATCAGCAAACATACATTTTCAAATCTTTCCATCCATGTTGAATTGAGGTATAGACTCTAAAGCATGTACAGTATATTCTTTAATCTCAACCAGTCCATTAGCTCTGAATGTACCTTTAGCATCAGTGTGAATCTCCCTCTAGATCTCAAGACTTTTACAAACGTTAGCAGGTTTTCTTATTGGAATAGAGCTTTGGATTTAAGTCAAATGTGTGAAAATTAGCTTTTTCCATGTGTGTGCTTTTTGTCATTTCTATGGCTTGTTGACCATATTGCGGTTTCTGTAGACTTTCTTTCAACAATGTCTTCATTCTTGGGCCTTTTTCAGTTAAAATCTGTGAAGTGCATGACTAAAGGTTTTCCTGTCAAGAGATTCTCCTACATACGCTTCAGAACTCTGTTGCTCCTCCAGAGTTACAATGGTCCTTCATAATGATCCTCTCAAAAACGAACGATAAGAGTTTATACAGTGGGGAGAACAAGTATTTGCTGATTTTTCAGGTTTTCCCACTTGCAAAGCATGTAGAAGACTGTAATTTTTATCATAGGTACTCTTCAACTGTGA
>JAUZNJ010064890.1:0-54824 GCA_034780135.1 Jordanella pulchra
AAAGAAAGAAAGAAAGAAAGAAAGAAAGAAAGAAAGAAAGAAAGAAAGAAAGAAAGAAAGAAAGAAAGAAAGAATTTACTCCTACAGGCTGAAATTAAATCCATGCTACCTTTAACGATTTCTGGTTGTAAAAATGTAAAGAAACTTTACAGGATATATTATTGACATCCTTCTTGTTTTGTGGTTGTAATTAGGGGTGCCCTGATCCGATATCAATATCCGTCCGATATTGGCCTCAAAATAATATTGGATTACATCGGCGAGCATCTAACATCTGATAGAAACACTGCTTCTGTTAAAATATCCTGTAAATCATTGTTTAATTTTACATGAGTCAATCGTTCTCATACCTTCTGCTGTTGGCTATTCTCTGTTTTAGTAATATCACTTGATCAAGCCTTTTCTTACATTCTACAGTAGAAAACAGGTATTAAAACTGCACAATTCGTGCTGATATCGTATCGAGTCGATATTGGTATCGGTCAAACCTTAAGGCTAAAATATCGGTATCGTATCGGAAATGAAAAAGTTGTATCTGGACAATCCCAGTTGTAATGTCCTGAAATGTGTCAAAGTTCAAGGAGTATAAATATTTTTGCAAAGCACCGTAGCTTTTAAAGACATTACAGCAAAATGAATTCTTTGATTTTTGTATCTCAGCCCACAGAGAACAATGTTGCATGGCAACGGTTTCTCCCAACTGGACCCATCGCAATGTTACCGGTAAGCATTTCACATTTGTAATTATTTCTTGTTAAGTATATATTTGTTGCAAAATATTTGACACAGCCTCCCACTGTGTGTACCTCTGTAGCTTTCTGACACAGAGAGCTCACTGGTGTGGTCCACAGACCATCACCTTGCAGGGGAGCTGCTGGAGCTGGATGAGGAGAGCTTTGTCGACGCTGTCAACTCAGCCTTTGTGAGTATTGCTTTTGGTTTGATTTACAGTCAGGAATCAGGTCTGTCTGTAAGAGATTGCAACATTTCTCTATTTTTGCGCAAGGATTCACCAGACACCTGCACGCTGACCTGTTTTTTTTTAATGACTCACACAAACATCTTTGTTGGAGTTGGGTCCAAATAAAATAATACTAATTTCCCTGCAGGAATGATATACCTATGTTTGTTTTTTCTATGTTTGGAGAACCTCCGTTTTCCCAAGCTGGCTATTTTTACTCAGTCTGCTGATGGATGGGGTCACCACGGCTGAGTCACGTTTGGTTTCAGGCCTGGTTTGCTAATTAAACCTGTGGTCTTCCAGTGTCGACCATTACTGCATGGAATGTTTTTCAAATGGAGCTAATTCAACTGCATTGCCTGGCCGGCATCTTCTTTTAATTAGCCCAGCGCCCGAGGCCCTGCCAAACCAGTTAGTTAGGAAGGAGGGAGTGGGGAGCACTTTAGCTGGCCTGAAGTTTGCTTTACTCACTGTGTCAGCTCGATTCTCTGTCCACTCATGGGAACAATGTCTGTTTTTTCTCTGTCTCTCACGAACTTTTCTGTGTCTGTGTGAATGTGTCCATGGCAGTGGAGCAACGAGAACCAGTCAGACCTAATTGAGACAGCTGGCGCTCTGTTCCGGGGCGCCCTGTCGGCCATCATGCCATCAGCAGGTTCACCGCGGCAGCTTCCACCCAGTGTGGCGGGGATCGGGCCAAAGAGCAGGGTTATGTTCCCGCTGGGAATAGGTCACGCATCAGAGTACATCAGGCACAGGGTGGCGCTCATCGGGTAAGATGAGAATGTCTGCATATTACAGCTTCAGATCCGGAAAAAAATCTGCTTTTTAAGTTTGCTTTTTAAAAGTTTGCTCCCACTTTTAGCCCCGTTCCTGGATGAAATCATTAAATATTGACCATCCATGGAACAGCATAATGAACATGATGGTATGTTTGTGCTTTCAGAGATGCAGCACATCGTGTCCATCCGCTGGCAGGTCAGGGAGCCAACCTGGGTTTCGGGGATGTGGCTTGCCTCACACAGCTCCTGAGCCAGGCAGCTTTTAATGGGAAGGACCTGGGTCAGTGAGAACTCTAAACAGACTCCGAGTGGTTTGCTCTGAGCTGGTTTCCATGGCCGCAGAAATACACTGTGTTGCTCTAATCTTTGAAAAAAGGCAGAAGGTTCGAGTTTTGCAGGAGAACTTAGGTACTTTTCTGCAAAAACAGAAATTATTATTTGAGTTAGAAGTAAAAACTTTGGGTCACAAGAAAATATTTTCTGAAATCACAAATTGTTTTCTGACTGAACCTTTAGACAGCTGTAGAGAGTCTAAATGGGAAGCCAGATTTACAGTGGAACAAATCTGATTAAAGCCTATTCATATTTTAGATTGATCAAGTCAAAGTTAAAGACTTCAAATTCAATGTTCATGATCCTCTTTGTATAGTTCAACTAATACTGAGCTAATTGAGCTAAAAAATGGACAAAAAATAATTATTAGATGAATAAAACTAGTAAAGACTTATTATGATGTTTTTACAAAATATTGACTCGCATGTAGGGCTGAAAAATGTGTTAAATTAATCGTGATTAATTGATCATTGAAATAATTGTCAATTAATTTAGTAACCAATTAATTGGTAACGGAGTATGAAGACTCTAGCTGACAGAGCAACACACTCAGAGCTGTAGTTATACCAGAATTAAAAAAAAAAAGTTACATACACATTTTGCATTTAAGCTTTTGTCCATCAATATGCCCTATCTAGAACTCCTCAAGTGGGATAGTTTTAGTTTCACCTGGTTTAAATTATGATCAAAGAAAACCCCAAAATCCTCAAGGAGCCATTTGATACCTGATTATCAATCGATTCCTCGAAAAAATAATCAACAGATTAATGAATTATATCTCAATAATCTTTAATTGCAGCCCTAATTGCATGGATTATTTTTCCACCATTTTGCAGCTATAAACTAATAGTTAGCTGAATACTGTGGTTGTAAGTTTCAAATTAAGATATGTTTTTGTTTTGTGTGAATATTTTCCTAAAGCAATTTCATGGCAAAGGGACAAAAATAAGCAGAACACTCACTTTTAAAAAGAGGAGTTGACAAAAAATGCAGAACACATCAATTAAAGCAGATAATTATACGCAAAAACAAATAAAAACTTTGTTCAAAAGAACAAACCTCCCTGCCTGTCTAAAAAATAGCTGAATAAAAACCTTATTCTATAAAGTGTTTTGACTTTAAGGTTTTCTCCACACAGGAGCAATACAACACTTGTTGGAATACGAGACAGAACGTCAGCGACACAATTTGCCCATGATGACTGCCATCGACCTCATGAAGCGTCTTTACTCCACCAACGCAGCTCCTGTGGTTCTCCTACGCACCTTCGGTCTGCAGGCCACCAACATGCTCCCGACTCTAAAAGTAAGCTTTCACACATCTGAACGGACCTGCTCCTCACTCTGAGAGCATCCACCACCTGTCAAACCGAAAGCCCCTCCCACACCCATGACCCCACCCTCCGCCCACTTTTCTGATTACATGGGACTTTACTGTAGCCGTGTCTATAATTTAAAGGGCTCTGAACCTACTACTATGGCATCTAAGTTTAGCCCCAAATTTAGTGTTACCAAAAGTGTGTGGGTGGGGTGCACGGCTGGCCCTGGGGCAGCGGACAGTGGTGTTGGCTTGCGTTTTCACACTCCTTTTTATTACTGACCGCTCATGTGAAACGGCTTTATTTCCTACTAAGTGATTCAGACCGACACAACAGTTACTGCTCAGGAAGGCGTTTCACTATGGAACCACTGAGTTAAAAGGGACATTTTTTTCCATATTAAATGCTCTTGAGTTCACAAGTTTACAGGTCTTGTTTAGGCAGCAGCACTTCTAACACGCTTCTCTAAAGCATATTGTATTTAAGATTCTGCCTCTTTTATGTTTTTTAGGAGCAGATCATGGCATACGCAAGCAAATGATGCACCTGCAGGGGAAGTTCTCATCGGAGGATCTTCATTAAACTTCTAGCTTTAAAAGCTATTAAGATTGTACATGTAAAAATGAAATAAAAAAAACTCTTTATTTATGTCTTTTTGTGGTTTTGTATGTAAATTAATTAAATGTTATTGTTTTTTTGAGCATTTCAATTCAAGAAGAAAACTTGTGCTAAATACAATGGATGCAGAATATACAGGGTGATGCTTTTTTAAGTGTTTATACATTTCTTATGGCTTACAGCTAATCAAAACCAATAAATTCAGTTTCTTGAAAAAGAATATTACATAAGAGCAATTTAAGAGGGTTTGAATACAGAAATGTTAGCCTACTGCAAAGAATGGCCTTAGAATTAACCAGACAGGGCTCATTTTGCATGTATTACTGCATTAGAGCGGCATAGTATAAGAGCTAGCAGCCATAGACCTGCTAAAGTTATGAAAGCCCACATTGCAGTTGTTCATATTTCTGCCTTGTTTGTATTTTTTTTAATTATTTAACCAGGATATTCCCATTGAGTTTGAAACCCTGTTTTTCAAGGGAATCCTGGACAGGAGGTAGCAACAACTAAAACCCAGAGTTACATAGTTTTAAAAAAAGAAACATGTTAGGGGGAAAAAAATGTCAATTTTATTACAGTACCCTTGAAAACTTTTAGCTTGGCAGTTAATTCAATTCAAATTCAAATATACTTTATTGATCTCCGAAGGGAAATGCACTCGGTGAGATAAATTGAGCTTATTTAAAAGAATTATGAAGCAAAAGTTGTGGACATGAGGTGTGTGCATGAGGTGTCTTGTTTTGAGTCAAGTTGCAACAAAATAGGGTTTCGCCCAGTTTGAACCCAGGAGTTCTCTCATTTACCAGTTTTCTGAAGGGATTGCTCTCTGGGCAGAAGCACTTAAATCATCACTATCTGTTGAAATTTTATCTGCCTCTCTACCCATCCTCTATAGACTCTGACACATAATTTCCAAATAAATTGCATGGATTTCTTTCATATCAAAATAGAATTTTTAAACCACTAAATAGCCTCTTTCTCCCATGCAGCTCATGTCTTGGATATGTCTGTGTGTTTTGGATCTACAAGCTCTGACTCCAGTCAATGATGCATTGGCATTTTCCTGAAAAGGTTCTGCTTCAAACTCATCTCAAAGATGCTTTTTTTTGTTGCTTTTACATCTTTTCTTTACAACAGTTTTTCCTTCCACTCAGTTTTCCATTAAAAGGCGTTGACTCTGCGTTCTAAAAAAAGGGCAACTTCTTTGATCTTTAGTAACCCCTGCCTGTAAAGGCTCCATGGTATCCACTGAAAAGCTGACATAAATGTCTTACGTTGCATTATTTTTTATTTAAATAATCTTGGGTTTTAATTAGCTGTTTGCCTTAATCATCAAAATGAGAAATAATAAGTTCATGAAACCACTTTGTAATGAAGCTGTTATAGAAGTCTGACATTTTAACATAAATGAGTGAACTTTTCAATGATATTCTAACTTCTTAACACACCCGGTTAAGACACAAAGCACATTTTCACGTTTTATTAAAACATAGCTGTTTGGTTATTGTCACAATATTTATGAAAAACAAAACAACAATCAGACAGCAGATTTTGCATACTGACAAGTATTTTTTGGGAATTGTGCGGCATGATATTTTATCATGTAGATGCATTTTACTGCAAAACAGTTTCACTAAGTTTACATCTTGTATGTACAGCAGTAGTAATTGAATATGGTAAATAATGAAAACATGGCATATTGTTTGAAGGCATTGGAGAGCAGTAAGACAAATAGTTATTAAAGATAATACAAAATAACAATTTTTCAACTATTTAAATAATGTACAATTCACAAAAGGTTACAATTCCAGGCACATTTTTTTTGTTTTTTTTAAAATGTTATTTGAGTTTATGTGTTCTTAAATGGCTGCATATAATGCTGCTGGACCTTCAGTGAGGGGTGTCTTTACTCACAAGAGAATATGGTGTAAAACTCCTTTCCTGCTCTTGATGGAACAGACTATACTGCTTCACTCAATATAAAAGACATTTTCCTACAGCATTTTGCATGTTTAAAAAAAATACTATTAATAATAAATATGTACAACTCTGTAAAGGAGATAGAAGCATATATGAGTGTCTTTTCTACAATGACCGCAGTTAAAGTGTTTTGTGCGACATTAACGAAGGAGCTGTTCATCTGCTCTGTTTCAAATGATGTCTTACTTGTCTAATGTCAGGAGCAAATTAACCAGGCCGCTATAAAAAAAAATTTTAAAAGATTTACGGCTAGAATGAAAAGAGGACCAGTTTACAAGCATTTACAAAGACAATTGTGGTTGCGGCTCCAGCAACTAGTGTCTAAATTTATTCCACTGTTCTCCACAGCGCACAACAGGACCACAGTAAGCACCAAAATACCATGGCTCCCATCACTCCCTCCAAAGTTTCCCTCTGTACCCCATTACACGTTAGCCAGAGAAACATTTTAGGTCCGCCACCTTTAAGGAAACATGTAAACGTTTTACGAAAAAATAAAGTCAACCCACCAATGATGAGCTCGACATACAGTAGAAAAAGCTGGCCTTATAAAAATATAGTGATTTCTTGTTCTCTTTTTTTTTTAAACAAAAAGAAAAACAGTTCTTTTAGTATTTTCAGGATGCTGAGGCTTTGGGAAGAAGCGAGGGCGGGTGGTCGGAAGAAAGGAGGCCCCACAGTGACAGACTGTCCCTTTCAATGCTAGCGATTGAAGCTAGTCTTGGTGGATGTTGAAGTTCCTGAAAAAGTCAAAGGTCGCCCCAAGAGCCCAGCTTGTCTCCACGTTGTTCACCTTCTTGGCCAGCTGAGGAAAAAAAAACTTTAAATAAGAATCGCATATAATGGCACATCAAGACCTCCATATTGCATTTTGTAACCTGGGTCACTTACATGCAGCACGGTGCTGTCCTTGAAGCCAAAACCCTCCTTTAGCAGGCAAGTGATATAAGTCATGTCCATACAGAGGAAGGGGCTGATGGCACGGTATTTGGTCATTTTGTTGCACACTGCAAATACAAGAAAAAATAATTGCATTTCATGTAAGATATCTAAACATTAATATTTTATTCTATAAAGCAGTAAATGGTGGAGCTTTCTATGCCCTGCGCTTCATGATTACAGGATGACCTTTTCTGTTTTGCTTGTCTGTGTACACAAGAGGGTATGAGAAGTATGGCTGGGTGGGGGTCAACACAAGGCCGCAGGTGGGTGGTGTTTATGTGTGTCGGTGTGTGTTCCAGCAGTATGTATCTGCTAGGTGCCCTCCTGCCTGGGACCTGAAGACATCTTTAACTCAGCTGCCAGCCGAACTTGAGCGAGACTCATTTCTTGAAACCACGTGACAGTGTTCTCACGACACAAAGTGTTATGTAACACACCAACTCATTTTTGCTGGGTTTTTCCTTACATTGGTCAGGTTGTGTTGATAGCCTTAAAGAATTAGAGCAGTTTAGTTGTAATTTTGTTGCAAACAAATGTGTCTCTTGACATTTTTAACTATTGACATTTTTAACTAAAAAAGAACATGTTATATTTTTAACTAGTGGTTCCCAAACCTTTCAGTTCATAACCAACAATTCCTGTGGGAAGGGCTTATTGCTCACAGTACTGAGGGTAAAAGTGTGCAATTACTGCTTATAATACAGTGAGTATTGGGTATAGTGTGTTACTAAGCAAGCTAAGGTCAGCCTAGTCAAATCTGAGCAAATTAAAATTACAAGTGGGGTTCTTCAAGGCTCTATTCTCGAGTCACTTTTATTAAGGATTATATAAAGCAAAATCTCTTAACATTCCTATGAAAATCAAACACAATTCTATTCAACGTTATATTACCAGATTGAGTACAACACACCAAAACATCTAGGTCAGATTTAAGATTTAGCACAAAGCCAATATCCTTTTGAAGAAAATGGTCTGAATAGTTTCCTTTTAAAACAGAACACTGATGTATGATGTTTTTAGGTTATCTTAATGGTGGCTTATTAATACAAAATAAACCTGCAAATTTTTCAAAATGTGGCTTCTAAAGTCTTCACCAACACTTGGAAAATACATGACAACAGTTCCTAAAACATTTTACTTCCACTGTGTTGGTAAAAGCATAGCTTTTGGAATAGCTGTTTTTCTATAAGGTACTGAATGATCTTGGGTTTAAATAGATTACAGAGTTAATTGTAAGGTCATCTAAGAGCTGTCTTTGTGTTTTCAGGACCAAAACTAAACAAGGGGAGATGACATTTAGGTTTTTAGATGCTTCAACTTTCTAAACAACTCCCTGAAAACATGAGATGCGCTGAAAACATCGGCTCTTTGAAATCAGGACTGTATAATTTGTAGAGGTCATCTCAAGATGACCAACCCTCTTACCTTCTTTGGCTTTCTTCTTAAAGTCTCTGACTTCAACCGCACCACCTAGACTGCCTGGTGCACAAAAAAACAAACGTGCAATTTAAATACCAACTTTGTGCAAGACATCATAATTAGTATAAAAGATAATGGCACCGGAAGGTGGCTCGCTGTTCTATTCTCACTTACTGACGAGGCCGGTCTGCACAGCTCTGTCAAAGTAGTGGGAAAAGGCATAGAAGACGCTGCTTCCTTTCACTTCGTAAGGCTGATGAAAATTGCCCTTGACGACCCTCATGACCTCATAGTAGCAGAGTTTATAGCCTGCATACCCTGCAGCACAAGAAAACAAAGCCATGATTTAAAGAATGGTCTTCCTAAACATCAGGAGCAGCGAAGAAAAGGAAATTTGGGCCAGGAAAGATGGATGGAATGCAACTAGGAAAGCTGGAAGCCACAGTCCGAGGTCAGCAGGCGGATGAAACTCACGGCTCGCCAGACTTTATCTAAAGGAAAGCCCCAGAAGGACAACTTTCACATGGCCCCTTTGGAAACGTTGGTACAATTATACCAGCAAAACTATGTGCTGACAGGAGTGACAGTTAGCACAGCCCTTTTGGAAAAACACACAATCGAGACCAGGCCAAGATCAAACTGCTCTCTGTCCACAAAAAAAATAAAAAATAAAAAAATGACAGCAACTCAGGGACGACCCGGCATCTTTTGGCTTCTTGACTGTGGTATGGGAGTGACTGCCTTATTTGTGAAGACCTTGTATTTCACTCTCATCTAAATACAAGGTTGATGACAGTTTAACTGTCCAAGTGGGAACAGCAAGAGAGATAAGGCGACAAAACATGTGTTTGGTGCCAAGAAAAAATGAGCACTGGCTGATGTATGCTCTCATGTGAGATGGTATTGTACTGTACTCTGCTGCGTTCCAGACTCTAGAGAGAAGAATGTATGGATTGTTGGAGTTGGGTCAATAGGAGAGCATTCAAAACCTCACAAGGCTTTTATCTTACCTCCTGGAATCCCGCTAACTTTATAGGTGTCTCCTCCAAATTTCACTTCTTCCCTGTATTTTTTCGGGAGGCAGGAACTAGTAAAGACTTTCCAATCTAGACCTGGGATAAGCATAAACAGCAAATATTTTACCTGAAACTGAGCAGTTTTCAATGAAAAATGCACAAGGTGGGCATAATGAAATGACTAAAGGGTGTAAGATGGTTTACCATCAGCTCCTAACGCTCCAAGAGTTGCTAGGCGGGCAGCAACTAATCCATTTCCCAGGTAGCTATGTAAAAATGGAAGATATTTAGCATACAGGAAGCATCTATACTTTACTTCTCATTTCTACGTGTGCCAAGTTATTTACCTGTGTGTGTAGAGTTCATAGGTTTGGTTAAACAGGTTGAATTTGGCTGTGAAACTTGGTGGAGCAATTTGAATTGTTTTCTGGTGGATCAAAGACACATTTAATCAGGTTATATTACAGGGTTTAAAAGGAAACTTGGTTATTTCAGTCATAAAACATTTTACTCACCTTTGACTTTGGAAGGAAGGTGATCTGAGTTGATCCACCACCCAGATCCAGAATCCCTACTGTCCTCCTGGTGTTGGAATACAAATGGCCTGTTGGAAATAAGCACAAAGGGATAACGCTCAGGGGGATAGTGGGACTAAAAAAATAATTTAGAATGGGGAATTTCATATGAATAAATGGAACAGTGCCCATTTTTCAGACTGCTCTATCATATAAATCTGGAAACCAGAAGCCCTGTAAGTTTAAAAAGTATAGCTCAAAAATACTCTTCACAGTAAGAGTTATTCATTTCTAATGGGAATTAAAACTAGAAAAGCATTTATATTTACATTCGTAATGGGCTAAAACTAGTAATGGAAAACAGATTTATTTATGTTTTTTGATTAAATTGTGCATATACCATTTAAGAGAGCAGACATTCTTATATGTTGGAATGTTACAAGCAGTTTTAAACACATAAAAAGCTTAAACCTGGAATCGATAGGAATAGGAGTAGTGATTTGGGTGTGTGACATTCAATGCTCTCTCATTATAATACAAATGTTTACCTTTCAAAGTAAAGCCCATAAGCTTTTTCAAAATAAAATATTTAGATCGCAAACCTAACTTCCACATAAACTAAAGGGTCAAATGGTATAAGTGAAATAAAATGTGTAGGTGGAAAGATGCTTTCAAAATTAAAGTCCTGTTATTTAAACCAGTAATAAAAGGGAAAAGAGGTGGACAGTATGTACCATCAAATCTTCTTCAAGAATGTCGTAGTCTTAGTCAGAACTCAGTTCAATAGTAGTTACTACTATCAATATAATGATTACAACTGTGCCAAACATTATATTCTCAGACTTGAGAAAATTTATTTTGCTGTTATACCAACATACACCAACATAGCAATACTCATTTATTGTCTTACCTGTGAGGAAGTTCACTGTGACCCAGGCTAGGACCCCTAAAACCCCAAAGAAAAAAATGTATATATGATTCAGCCCTTTCTTTTTAATGGAAATTAAAAAAAGAATAATATAAAGATGCTGTTTGGTGGTTGGTTCAAATGCTTTGACCAAAGCTGCCTCAGATAAAGCTAACTTCTTTCTTTAACAGTCTACATTCAGCTGATTAGAAACTGTCAAAACAAATCAGTACATTTTCTTACCTTCATTTGCTCCGTTCATGATTGAAACACTGTTCTCTGGCACAAAGAAAGGTGATTCTTCAAACACCTCTTGCACCTGTAGGATTGATTAATCAGAATAAGTGTAAAGCTACACTTAATTTAAGCAGCAACTACATAAGTACTCCTATTTTTTTCTAAAAAGGTATATATACATTTACAAACAGTGAAGCCTGGTAGAGTGTTTTAGAGTGACACACAACTGAACCACAAACATGGCTGGAGCAGAAGCCTGGATAATACTTAAAATGCCAGATATGGTCGCCCCACATAACCCAACAACAGCTGTTCTTTGCAACATGATAACCACCAAAAGGGCAGACTAGCTGCTGTTTCATTCAGTGTCACTTGTAAGCACTTAGTGGTTTTCTCATCCCTATACATGGTTGGACGGATGGGGTTTAAGCCGGGCTGTCTGATGGTAGGGTAAAAATGGGCCTCACCTCCTTCAGCAGCGCATTGGCCTTTTCTTGGGGGAGAAGACGTAGACCAGCCGTAGCCCTCAGGACCACTGGCGTCCTCCTCCACTCCTCCTCTGGCACTGTCTTTTTGGCAATCTTCAGCAGCTGGCGGATGGTGTTCCCACCCTGAAGAAGATGACAGAAAACAAAATAGTTGATTTCTAACTAAATTAGATGGATCTTTTCATGTATGCAGATTTTTTAAAGCCTTAAATCATAGAGCAGCAGCTATTTTTGGAACGTTTAAATAATCACCTAAACCCTATGAAAATCTAAGGAGTCAGCAACGGTTAGCAACTCCCTGTGTAAAGCACCAACTCATTCCTGCTGACTAGAAAACACGTTTCCTATTTCTGTGTTCAAAAGTTGATGCTGATCACCCTAAAGAGATTTTTTTATTTTGTGGTGGAGAGTTTTTGAGCTACAGTAATCTGCTCTTAGTTCTAAATATGAGGTTCCTCTAGGCTCCGTTCTTGAGTCCCTTTTATTTATTTCCTGCATGCTCCACCTAGCTCAAGTTGAAGCACTACAGTATCTCTTTTTAGTACCCTTGGAAAAGCCACACATTACTAAAGATTCTTAGGGTAACTAACTAGACTTCATGGTATAGATACACAAATAGGTCAGAAATCCCCCCACCTAATGGATAAAAATACTTTTTTGTCCTAAAAATGAAACATTGGAAGCAACAATTTTTAGTGCAGAGATAAAAAGGGGACAAAAATCCTTGGACAAGCAGGAGCTATTTTGGAATTACAAAGCGTTTACATCATATAAACCCAACCCAGCAAAAATCCAAGCGGTTTAGTGGTTTAGTGAGAGTGAGCAACTCCCTATAAAAAGAATGATGGTGTCAACAGGCATACATACCTCCTCAGGGTTGTCCTTATATTCTGACAGTCCAGGTTTCACTGCATGGAACATTTCATTGTCCAGAACAGGCAGCTCAACTACAAAATAAATGAGGAAACAGATCATACAAGTTATAGTATTTTATTTTAGCCGGGGTTTTTTCATCTCAGGTTTATAATTATATTTTCTTTCATCTTAAAGGATTTAAAGCCCTTCACAGTCAACTCAGACAGGCTCATTAAAGTTTACTTTTAGATTTGCCAATGCATTCTGCTGACGGCACACATTGGGTGAACCTAACAACAAACAGAGGGGGAGTCAGCTGTTTGCTCACCGGGATCCTTCTGAATGAACTTGTAGATGTGGATCCTGGTGCCGGTGCTCCCTGCATCAAACATGATCCCGTAAAAAACCCGACTGCCCCGATTTATTTCGTGGAAGGAAACTTCGGGGACGCGCCGAAGCACCTGAGTCTGATGATGGGTATCAGGTGCCGGATGAACGACTTCTGGCACCGGGTGGAAAGCCTCTGGGATGGTGTGGACATCTTCAGGCGCCGGGTGGAACACCTCTGGGACCTCGGGGTAGGTGGAGACGCCGGACTGCGAGACTTCGGGCGCCGGGTTTACGACCTCAGGGAGGAGGTTTTCTGTGTTGGCGGAGGGCTCCCTGTAGCGGTAGATGTGCGGGATGTAGCGGTGGTGGCGGTAGTAGGTCGCCTCGGTGAAGAGGCTACCACCAAGGAGCCACAGGATGAGGATGAGGGTCTGCTTGGCCATCGTGTTGAGAGTCTGAAGATGCTGGAGAGCAGGGCTGGAAGGGAAGCTGCAAGGAAGAGGCAGAGTGGGTGCGATGCTCACTCAGGGTTATTCCTCCATCTGATTACAGTATATAAAGACATAAGGGTTTGGCATGGGGCCACATCTGGAGCAGCATCCACCAATCCTGTGCCGGTACATCCCAAATCCATCCGGAGTCCCCCCCACCCCACCCCCCTCCTGGGAGCAGAGCTGGAGGACTACCTGCCTTCCTTTTCCATCCTTTCTTTTCCTTTTTTTTTTTTCTTTATATGAAGCATTTTTGTTGGCTGCGTTTTTCTTCTCTCCCATTTACTGGCTACACTAAAGCCAAAGAAAATCCCCATATGAAAGGAGAAGGTTTATCAAGGTGTAGAAAATTAATTGGTCACACTGTTAAACTTAAAAGAAATGTTCCCCAAAATACTTAATGCTTGCAGAAATTCCTTCATGCTGTAACTTTTTGAACTTTATAACTTCATAAGTGGTTACTTTTTTTCTTAAATGATGTAGGATTTATTTTTTTCTGGCTGTTATAAACTGAATCTGACTGCTTCAGCATTTCTACAAATCACACAATACAAATAACATAAATATTAAAGTTTTTAAAAATGTGCACATTTATTGGGATTATGCCTTCTTCTTATAAGGCTATGTTTTGAGATTATTATAGAAGACTAAAACGGAGCTTGTATATTGATATATTTTTAGTGGTAGTTTTGGCTATGGCTCACTGCTCAGGGCAGCATCGCACAGGGAACCTCGGAAGCAATATTTCCCCATTAAATTCAATATAAAATGAGCATCCATTTTAGTGAAAGTGTTGTCAAATATTACTGATCATCACTTCAGGTTAATTATGTTGAAGTTAATATAAGATGAACAATTTCCTGTTCAGGGCTGTTTTAAAAGGCTTTTCATTTATTCACATTAGAATACAGTTTATGATCCCAACAACAAATTACAAACCCTAAATAAAACACAAAAAAATGATTTTTTTTTTTATCTGAAACATATTGTTAACAGAAATATAAAATATAGAAAGAAATATAAAAACTTTTTTTTTCCTTTTAAAAATGTCTTTTAGTTCTTAGTGTTTCTGCTAAGTCACTCAATATAAATGTATTGTTTTTACTTTAGAAATGTTTTAAATTATGCAAAGAATGACTTAAAAATCTTTAAAAAAAACATAGCCATCAGCTTATTTTTATGCAAAACACAAAAATAGATGGTGCATGAAGAAAGAGCTTTATTGGATTACATTTGAAGTGCTTTGTGTAGTGGGGAAGATCTGAGACAGAAGAATGACATCATCTTTTTCAAATGTGGAAAACTTTTCACATTTAAACCTCTCAGCTGATTTGGGTCTGTGGAATCTTTAAAAAAGACATAATTAATTAAAAAAAAGACAATTCAAGGTACGTTTAAAGCTTTAATGTGGCCGTGGGATTCTGCTATGGTGAGAGCCTCTGCTGAAGTAGCCCTGTGCAGCATGAGGCACAATAAAATGTTTAAATTGTCTTTGCAAGGCATTGACAGTATTTCATCTTTCAAAAATGTAAATTCAAGCTTCTCTCCAGCTGACATAAAAGTTAAAAGAATGTTACAGCAATCATCTCACTCCTACTCATCTCTGTGTTAACCACAAGTTTTCCAAGAGAAAAAATGTTTAGGCTATGGGACACATTTCAAGAGAAAATGCATGAAAAGCATGAATAGGTGTTTATCCACTTTAAGTGGAAGTTTCACTCTCTTAAGTTCCCACCAGCAGGATGCAGTTTTATGAAATGAGCATACTTTGAGCTGTGGTGTCTGGCTAACACCTTAGCTCAAAATCCTCACTTGACCTGAGATTTGTGCATTTTGTATGAGCAGAAAGATAACAAAAAGTAGTTAACTGAAATATCTCTAATAAAGTGACCCCGTCTCAACCCCTCCCCCTTTGTTTCAGCTCCTGCAAAGACCTTGCCAGAAATGATGCTATTGGCACGAGCTGCCAGGAGGGTACGAGGAGGGCAAACGTGCTGTTAGAGAGCAGGAACTCCACACTGAGGACAATGTGGGGAGGGTGGGGCCTGGCAGCAGTGTTCGCCCATCATGCCATTCCACTCCCTGGACACTCAACTGTGCAAAGCACTGTTCCAACACTGTAATTTGGACTAAAAATATTGGACTTTCTTTCCTCCTTCCTTTTTTGTAAATACTGCGGCTACTTTCTTCAATCTTGCGGCTCACCAGAATGGTCGTTTGCCCCTATCAAAGTGTACATGTGCACAACGTCTTGCTGCCTTTGTGCTCGTCAATGTCTTGGTTTGTCAGCTGTTTGAGGGGGTATCAATCAAACCCTGAAATAAAAAAAAATATATAAGTAAGTGCTTTATAAGCGAACAAATTTAAAAACCATTTTGAATATGTTCAGACAGATCCGGTGTGTAATGCTGTGAGAAATAGTTGTAATGTGCAATATTTGGGCAGCAGTAATCCACTTAAGTACAGTAATGCTTTCTGTAGTGAATCACCCACACCTACGTTCATTTTGCAATTTGGAATATATGCAGCAGCAATATCACTTTAAGTACAATATCACTTTAAGTAGATTTCCAATCAAACAACCACAACTTTTATTTACCCAAAGAAATTGTACATTTAATGCTGAAAAGTCTTGTTGAGATGGTGAAATATGCACTGCTGTGTGATCTTATGTCTAAGGCATGACACAGCACATTACACACACACACGCAGACACACATACTATGTAAGACAAGCTCCCGTTTCAAGGTCTGGTATTTCATTTCAAGTTAACTGAAACCCTAAAGCATAAGAAGGGACCCTAGCTTTGTAATCTACACTCTGCTATATATCATTAATATGCTGCAATGTTGCCCTCAGGAATGTCATGTTTGTGGGTGTCCTACCCCAACAAGTCCATTGAAGAGACCCAAGCCTTGTCATTACAATTCCAGTGATAATGACAGCTTTGAAAAGCTCTGGGTTATTTCAGTTTTCTCTCCTCGCTGTCATAGTAATTACCTTTAAATTTAGTCTTCAAACTCTCGTAGTAATGCCAGAGCGCAAAACGACCCTATATGATTCTGTTTACAGTAGCTACACCCAACACACTCTCAGTTTCTACCTCCTTTTGTCCGTGTGTGTGTGTGTGTCTGTGTGTGTGTATGATAAATAATCAGCTCCTGGACATTCAGGCTCCAAGCTGCAGGATCACGAACAAGATGACGGAGAAAATTCTGTGGTTTTATTCTGAATTATAACCTGCCTTTACATTGTTTCTGTTGGAAGAGCTTCCTTTCAAATGTGAGGAAACTATCTCAGTGGTTTTCCCATAACTGCACCAGAAAACAACGGCATAGATGGCAGTGGAAAAACACACAGTTCTTTTCAGGACATCACAAACAATAATGCTGACAGGAGCCAAATGTACCTCATGTCATCTTGTGGGAAGAGATCATGTGCAAACAGATCCTGTGTGATAAAGCGCAGCATGAGAAAACTGTAATTACATGATGAGCGATATAGTCAGTCCAGAGGCTGCTCAAGGGAATATGCTTCTGAGCTCCAATTATCGATATTTGCTGGTTCATTAATTCATCCTTTCCCCCATTAAAGGAGGACTATAATAAGCTAGAGTACAATCAAAGCATTGAGTTATTTTAGTAATACATCTGTAGATGTAGATCTAAGATGTTAGATGAACATTGTCCAGTCATGGGCCAGCATTAAGCCTCAAAAGGTCCAACCTAAAGCAGCAGGCCATATCCAGGCTTATTCATGTAAATAAAAATATGAAAAAAATAACATTGGGTACAAAATCCACAGGGATAATCAAAACTGTAAGAGTATACAGAGGCAAAGTTTTTAGTGTGCTTATAGAGTCAGTAAACATAGTTTATCCAGAACATAGGCTACAGCAGGAATATCCAATGTGTCAGAAGAAGTCGGAAGGTTTCACCCGAACTATAAAACAAAGGAAAACATTGGTTGTCCGGTGTAGTAAAGTCTGAAGAAACAGTAAAGTTTGTATCAAGGTCCCAAACCGAGAACGATGGAGAGGCACAGAAAGTTTCATGAGCTCCAGTGAGAAGACTTGGCAAGCCTTGTCTTTTTTTTATTTTATTTTTCAGCTCATCGACTGTTTTTTTTTTTTTTTTTTTATCACATCTGAAGTTGCCCTCCTGGAAATTTTAAAACAAATTATACTTTAACTTTTGCCAACCAGCTTCATGCATCAGCTGATTTCAGTTTCCAGCCCGACACCATTATCTGTTTTGATAGCTATAGTGTCACGATGGTGAACCGTTCAGAATTAGACCTCATGGAGAATCTATGGAGTATGGTCAACAGGAAGGTGAGATCTCACAGACTACAAAGAAGCTGGACTAAAGGCAGGTTTTAAAGCAACCTGGTCTTCCTCAACATCTCAGCAGAGCCATGCTACACTGTAAAACATGCAAAGGAAAGGCAAGTGTTGAATGCATGGAGGCTGAAAAATAAGAATTAAAACTGATTTTGTATTAATCAAACATACAAACCAATGGATTTGAACTTAAGAAAAAGTTCATTTGTTTTACTACCAGAGTTCACTAAATAAAATTCAACAGGTTTCTAATCAATTACATACAGATTTATATGTTAGGGCGTTTATTCATTTCTGCATATAGCTAATAAAAACAAAATTTTAAACTGTATTTTAAACCATTTTAAACTCTACACTTTAAGCTTAATATGCACCTTTTTGCTGTCGTTTTAAAATATTTAAATTTTAAAAATGCAAGGTACAACAATTATTATACACTTTATATTTTTATATCTAAGAAGAACAGTGAAAATATGGAATTTAAAAAACAAAGGAAATCAAAATGAGAAGTATTTCTTTTGGCCGAGTTAGAATGCGTAACACTGCTAATTCAGAGTTAAACTCACGTACATCGTTTTTCTGTGTCAAAAAAGCTTTGCATATTATATTTGTAAGGTAAAGTATATTTTCTGGTAGTCTTACTGAGTTTTTTTGTTTGTTTTTTATGTGTCTGAATAAAAACCTAAACAGGTAAATGTGATTTATTTGCTGTGGTTGTTGCTGTCACAATCATAGCCAAAACAACCCAGCATCTCATAAAAAAAAAAAAACTGTGTGGTTTTACACCGTCCAAGTCAATACCAGAATCACATGTTAGGTACAAAATAAGGGATAAAGGAAAGAAACATCTCCCTCCCCCCAAAAAAACATCTTAATCATTTTGTTTTTTTCAAAAACATCAAAAGAGGAAAACTGCAAAAACTTGCAAATTCAGACATGAAACAATCAGAACATGTTAAAGAGTTTCTTCCAACTGTGGTGTGTTTGTTTCACTTTATTGTTTCTACCGTTTTGTTGACCAACAGGTTAGAGCATTAAAGCAACATTACAAATGTTCCCTTTTATTATTCTTTTTTTAAAGACTAGAAAGTTTTAAAAGAAGCAGAAGTTACAGAGGTATTTTGCCTCTCAACCAATGACAAGGAAGTTTTTGCTTAAAAACATAGAACAAAAAAACACAACATGTTTTTAAAAAGAATATTCCAAACCTGTTTTATTTTTGGTAGGTCTTTTTTTGGTGTTTGTGTATATTCCTCAATGACCTAGCAGACTTTATCATTGACTAAGGCTCTGTGAGCAAAACCACAGCAACAATGGAGCTGTTTTTATCTTTTCCTTTTGACCTATTTTCTCTCCATTTGATCTGAAAGATAATACATCCCACAACTGCATTGCTTTGTTTTTGTTTTGTTTTTTAAGCACTGGGTACAAAACCTACATGTTTTTATCGTTTAAATCTTTTGAACACAGATCAAAGACATACAGGTCCACATATATACCTAAATATAATCAAATATTTCAATGAATGATGCTAATGGTTCTAAAGCAGGGGTGTTATTTGAAATGGATTCAGATGGACACCTTTGTAATTTTCTACAATATATATATTTAGAGGAATTGACATCTTTTAAAATTTAAGGGCAGGTACAAGTCTTTTTTTAAATTGCAAATGTTTTCTTCTTGCTTTAATTTCAACATTGTACTAAGTAGGGCCACAAACATCTAGCAACTTTTTACTAAAAAAAACATGGTCACACCCATTCATTAACCTTGTCTAAATACAGCAAGGAAAAAAAAAACTTTGCTTTTTTCTGGTAACAGACTAAAAACATTTTAACATAATAGAAGACCTTTGACCCATAAAATAGGAAACCCAACACCTTTTTTTTTTCTTTTTAAGGCAGACGTCTGACACCAATCTTCTCTTCTTTGTTTCATTAAACAATTCATGTTCAATTCACTGCTGAGCAACTTAAAAAAAAAATTACAAGATTATTTTTTGTTTCTAATTTGAAGGAAATAAAACAATATGACTCATGCATATTGTGTATTTGGTAGTTTTGGCCCCATGTTGCAAAACATTTGGAGACAAGAGAACTAAAATGTAGGCTATAAGTAGGCCAGGATCTACTAACTTCTGTCTTTAACACAAAAACAAGGGTTATATGAATACACTCACTGAATAAATCCATCTGTAAAAATAACTGTAGATTCCATAATAAACAAGTCATTTCAGAATGAATGCATATCACTTGTGTTGTTCTTTGAGGTGAGGAAGAAAACATAAGCTTCCTTTATTGGATGAAATAAAATTGGGGAAGGAAAAAGGACAGTAAAATGAAAGGATCAAACATCTAAATTGTTACAATACCAGCATGAAGAGAGGAAAGTTTTACATCACCATGGACTGGGACAATTGTATTATAAGAGGTTCCATTAGACAAGATTTATTGTAAAATGCAAAAGGAAGATTACCTCCGAATTGCTTCTCTACCTACAAACAACAGGCAATTATTAATCCTGCCAAGAACAGCAGTTAACAGACCAGTCAGAATTACAGCAAAGGCTTATTGATTCTAGAACAAGGAGTAGTAAAGGTAATGGAAACATCTGAGGGACCTTCATCCAAATAATAATAAGGATGTATGTATGAGCACATGTACAATTCTTATCCTGTGCAGATAAGTGTATACAAAATTCTTCATTTAAATGAAGAAATTCAGTTTGTTTGTTTGTTACATGATTAATAAATGTCAAAACTAAACTTGTCAACTGTGCTCAAGATGAATGCATCCAAAATATAGAGATATCGATGTGTGTTTGTCGTTTTCAAACCTATTGGGAAAAGAAAGAAAACTTTATATTACAATATGATTTAAAACATTTTTGGAAAAAGAATATAAACTGTATGGCTACTCAAAATCAGTTTTTGAAACACATTTTGAAAGACCAAAGCTTTCAAGCAGATATGAAACTTCCTCTTTTTTTAAGTCACCGATTGTTTTTAAAATGTCTTTAATGATGTGATTTATAACTCCTCAATGTCATGTTTTTATTAGCTGTAAGTTGAAAATTGCCATGAATAACAGAAACAATAAAGACACCAATCACATGTTTTCACTTAGTGTATTGATTTACTGAAATAATTGAACTTTTTAATTAAACAACATTCTAAAGCAATGAAAATCATATAAATTTGAAGACTTTACTCAAACTTTGCATCTACCTCCTGGACCTGTTTTGAGATGAAATTGATGCTCTATAAATGTACTAAATTCGATTAAGGAATTCACTGGATGTGGCTATTTAGATAAGGCAGCTTGAGTACATTTTAAGGCAAGACAAGGCAAGTTTATTTGTATAGCACATTTCAAAGTGCTTTACATGAATTAAATTGTAAAACAGAAGTAAAACAAAAGCAGGATAAAGGCAAGTAAAGATAAAAACATGATAAAGCAGGTAGTAAAGCCAAAAAGAACAGTCAGACTACAAACTTAAACTAAGACATAATCTAACAGTTTTACTTTAACAGTCTAAGTCAGTTCTAAATAATTTTAGTTTAATTTTGACTTAAAAGAACTCAGGCCTTTGTCCCTTTTACTTTTAGAATTTTTGAGAAGCAAAATTTAAGTGTTTTTCCTTTCAAGTAGCATGTGAATAAATGAAATATCTAGAAATGCACGTATTTGACTGAATCTGTTGCTGATAAATGGGTTTATCATCTGATTAAATTAGCTATGTTTTAATTAAACATTGACACTCTGAAAAGATTGTGGCTTCATTGATTTATCTGTGCATTTTCTGTAATGAATTATCAGCTGATAATGGACTAAGACAGTTTTAAACCAGAAGACCACATAATTTATTAAGCGTCACCATAGCCACAGGCCAACAAATAATACCTAGAGACAGCAACCATTGCTCACTGCTGGGGGCCTGTTGGACCGCATCAGTCATGCCCACGACAAAAACCTCCAAAATGAAGCGGGAGAAAGGCGGGTATGTGTGCCGTTATTTGCTGCGTTCACATGCAAAAAGGAAATTGTGTTGAGGCCGCTATACGGTTTTTAATATGTCATAGGAAAGGGAAGAAAAGCTCCAAACATGAACCCAAATCCGAGAAGGAGCCGGACCTGGAGACAGCCAGAGCCAACGCCGCGCTGTGGGAGCTGAAATTGAAGAGCACAGAGCAGGATCTGTCCGACTACCGGGGCGCCCATCATAACATGGCCCGCATGAACGAGGAGCTCATCAATCAGCTGCACCGCTCCGAGCAGGACTCCGTGGACATGACCGACTATTGGCAAAGAGAAGTAGAAGCCAGAGAGGAGAAGGTCAGGGAATGAAGAAGCACACACACACACATTAACAAAACTGTAATGCAGATCAAAACTATTTACAGTTAATTTTTTTACCCTCATAGATAAAGATGCTTGAAGATGAACTAAGAAGACAAGAGGCCCTCTCACTTCAAGAGAGAAACAAACAGGTTTGGGTTCAGTATTTATCATACAATAATAAAATTATATGAAAAACAGCAATTTGCAAATTTGTATTTGCAAATTTGCAAATTGCTTTTCTAATAAAATTATAATATAAGCGTATCAATTCTAATAGAATAAATCATGATTTCTGTAGTAGGGCTTAATTCCTCAAAAGAAATGCTCTGTGTAGTGTATCTGTACCTGTTCCCTCAAAGTCTGGACTTTCTAAAGAGCTCCGAATAGCTAAAAACAACTTCAGAACCTCTGCTCTAATCGCTGGAGCCCCTCAGGGTTTTGTGCTCAGTCCACTATGATTCCCTAAGGTTTAGTATGACTGGGCAGTGTCAAGATTCTTAAATCGATATGGATTCAAGCATGGAACATATCTAGGAATAAAACTGATTGGCAACTTTCTGTCTTCTTAGACAATGTTACTGGTAAGGTGTCTAGATAAAAACAACATTGATTAACGACAGGGGACAATGCATTGTTAATAAAAGTGGTAATTAATGGAATAATTTCTTAAACTTTGTTACTGGAAATAAATGATCACTTTGCATTAATATATTTTATCATTTGCTAATATTGTCCAAAGCAAACATGGATAATATTTTATCACACATTTATTTTGTGATTCAAAGATCCGTCATAATGTTTTTGTCAATCAGGACAGATATGTGTCCTTAACAACAAAAAAAAAAACGTGTGCAAACAATGCATTTATTAAAAGCAGTTTCCATTCCAGGCTTGGCATTGCTCTGATTTACAGTGCGCATCTTAAACCTGTATGTCAAAAATGTGCTGTGCTGTCTACTGACAGCTGCTGTTCTGTGTAATTATGTTGGCATTTGCCACGTTAAAACAACAACAACCAAACAAAGGCACTATAAAATAAAAAAAATAAAATAAAAAAAAACAAAGCCTTGCATTCCAAGTGACTTGTTCTAATGTTATTTTAATCTATGCCAGTGGCCACAGTGAAAAAGCATAATTTAAAAGTGCTTGGTCGGGGAAAAATACAGACACGCTGCTGGTCTTGATGCGTTAACCATACTTCCATTGTCACACAGGATCTTTAGTCTAGAAAGGCCCCTTTAGGTTACATAACACACACCAAAGAAACTCATACCCTCACTGACCTCTGTTTCCCACCATAAAAGCCGAAAGCTTTTAAACTCACATGACAAAGTCAAGTGACAGAAAAAGTCTTCTTCTTTTGCTGGCAGCTGTTTTCAATCTTCCAACTCTTACTTCATGATAGTAAAACCAAGCTTCTGAGGATGAGAAAAAAAAAGGAAATGGTCTGGACCGACTTAAAACAAACCTATTTCAGACATGCACGGGCTGTTACATATGTCCCTTTTTATTTAGGAGCTACAGTTGGGATTTTGATGGCGCCTGAAACTTCGCAAGGCGATAAAATGGTCCTATGTGAAAGTGATGAACATGCAAAGCAGTTCGGTCAGGCGAATAATTATTCTGTGCAACATGAGGGAAAGGCTGATCACTTTCAACCCTAAAGCGGTGAATATTTTTGGAAACCTTACCATATGATGGGTTACATTGGGGGAAAATTAGAAGATGCAAACCGGCTTGTGTAAATACTGCAGCGCTGATGTAGACGAACGTTTAGAGAGTTATCTGAAGAATAACGATTAGGCTCAAAGCTGTAATCAGATGCTTGATAACCTCTCATTTACTCGTCATGTCCATGTTTGTGGGTGCGCATGTTTCCAGTCCTTCATGATTTTGGTCACTTTGTCACATTTTTTCTCAGACTGACTTCTACACAGTAGCATCCTAAGACATTTAAGATGAATGATCTGGAAGTTGGCTTTCAAATTTCAAATTAGTTTTTTTCACATGTCGAATTAGACAAATTGTTGCATCATCTCCTTGTATAAAAGTTCATGCTTTCCATTTATGAGATGCAATATTTGTTTTTTTCTGTTTTATTGTGTCTGAAAAGGCTCAAGAACATGAAATGCTCAAGGAAGAAATAAGATTAATGGAGGAAAATGAAGCGGGACTGAAGGATGAACTCAGCAATGTGAGGAAGAAGAGAACGGGAGCAAATGCTTTTCTTTTCACTTTGGAGGTTATGATGTTTTTATAAACACTTTTTTTCTTTGCTTGCAGATGGGAAAACACATGGATTTTAAAGAGAAAGAGCATAAGGAAAAGATAAAGGAAATGCTGGATAACTTCCAAAGGGATCAGGTTAGAAAACGAATCACGTATTGTATTGTGGCACCAAAGATAAAATGCTTTAAAAGAGTTTTAAAGTTATTCACTACTTTTCCTCATTCATTTATATTACACACAAATATCAATGCATTTTATATAAGATGTCAACACAAAGCGGTGCATGTCTGTAGAGGGAAAGAAAAGCAGAGAATCTGACAAGTGTAGCATGCAAATGATTTTAAACACTTTTTTAAAATATGCTACTTTCTTGCTTTGTAAATTTTGCTGAGTACTGATCAATCAATCATCTAAACATAGAAAGAGTTTGGCTCAATCACAATCATTCAAAGAGTACCTAAACAGACAAGCTGCAAGGAAAATGCTGGCCAAGTCGAGAGTCCCTGCTTAAAGAAGAGCATTAATCGGTGAAGCATCCAAAAGGTCAGATGCTGCAAAGGCCTTGTGACCGAGGCAGACATCCTCCATTTAAATGGACAGTGACCCCCAACATGCAGCCAGAGCTGTGGAGGTCTGCTTTAGATCAAATCAATGTGTTGGAAAGGCCTAGTCAAAGACCAGACTTAAATCCAATCTTTCAAACCAATTTTGACATTACTTTGAAGAAAACCGGTTAAAAAAACTTGCAGGGGAGGTGACTCCACAAAGTTTTACCTCATGGAGGCTGCGTACAAAGGCACACAAGAGTTTCTGATTTTTGAAAAAAAGAAAAAGTACAGAAAACCATGTGTAATCTTCTTTCCACTTTATAATTATCCACTACTTTGTGTTGGTCTATCATATAACACCCCAATAAAACACATCCAAGTTTGTGGTTGGAACATGACAACATGCTAAGACTTTCAAGGGGAAATTATCCTTTTTCAAGACCTGTTCCCTGCTGGATAAGAACATACGGTGGTAAAAAACACAAGCTCAAATATTCCAAGCGGAGGAGTAAAGCCTTATAAATTTTTCTGCAGGAAAGCCTAAAGAGAGAGATGATGGTCATGTGCAATCAAGAGATAGCCCAGATGAAGCTGGACCACCATGAAGCTGTTGTGTGAGTGAATTTCCATTTTCGGATTCCTGAATTTCAATCCTTTAAAATGCCCTGTTGAACAGAACACTAAGAAAAAAATAATTTCAGCATTTAAATATACAAATATGTGACCAGAAATAATGTTATTATATTTGGACTCGTCATGTTCATGACAGTGTATATTTCCTAAGTCAACTATCATCTTTAATCCCAGAAACTCCTGCAGGAAGCAGACATTAGAGCTTGTGGGGATGACCATAGTTTACTTCTGAGGCTATAGGATGTGTGTCCTGCTCTGTTTTTACAGCTCATGAAGCATCAACGTTGATGCTGGTGTGGCCCTGCCGGCGTGGTCGGAGTGCCCTCAATTGATTTAATTTTGAACCTAGAAGTTAAACAAACCAATCCAGCACCATCCGGTTTCCAGAGAACTCCTTAAAACCAAGAACAAAAAATCTTTTTATTGTAACCCTAAAGTTAATGTTTCTGTTTCCTTTGGTCTTCTTGACAAACTCTGCAAATGAATCATGTTGAGATAAAATCACAGAGTGGGACAATGACGGTGTCATGGAGGTATTCAGAGTCTGCAAATGTTTGGAAATGTGTGGAATTAGATTCCCGTATTTCCCTGGTCTGGATAATTATGGAAAAACAAACTAAGGATGGAAACATAGTTTTATATCCAGACTTCTTTATTGTCTCTTTCCTCTCTCCCTTCGTTATGTACTTCTTTTGGTCCTTGCTTCTTTCTTTCTCATGTCCTCTTTTGCTGTTTGCCTTTCCTTCCACCCTTCTTTTCTTCCTTGCATCCTACTCTCTTTCTTGTGTATTCCTTACTTTTTGTGTGTCCTCCCATCCCTCCCTCACTGTCTCCCACACCACATATCCTTTCTTTTTCACTCACATAGCCTCCCTTTTTATTTTATTTTCCCTCTGTTGTGGCCTTTCTTCTTCCCTTATATCCTTACTCTCCCCTTCCCTTCCTTTGTTTCCTTCCTTCTTGGCTGTCTTTTACCTTTCCTTCTTTCACGTATCATCCCTCATGTCCTCCCCTTTCACCCCCTTTATCCTTTCTTGCTTTTTCCTTCTTTTTTATGCAGTGGTGGACAAATTATTCAACTATAGTACTTAAGTAAAAGTACTGATACTACACTACAAGTAAAAGTTACTTGATCAAATATCTATTTAAGTTAAAGTACTGAAGCACTCAGTTTTGAAAATACTTAAGTTTTTTTAAAGTACAAAGTAAATTCTAATTGGAAACATTGCTGTATAATTTTGCAGAACCATGTAACTTTCAGAAACCACTTGACGTACTGACAGGTAGAACCGCTCTGCTCTAAACTCTACACTACCTGTAAAGAACTTCAGCATAAAAATGAGGAGAGCTATTTTGATTATTATTTTTTTATTTAAAAACACATCAAAAAGGAAACAGGAAAGTCTTGATTCTCCTCACACTTTCACTATTGAATAGAGGTTTGAGGTTGAATCTGTTACCACAAAGAAACTACAACTCTGCTTTGAGATCTCGTCCTACTGAACAACTTGGCCAAATGGTAACAACTTACCTCTACTACAATTTGTAAACTACAAATAATATCTGCTCTAAGTTATTCACATTTCTGGAATGTCTGCACATTTCTTAATCAGAGGTGTCCAAATTCATTCCGAAGGGCTGGTATCTAGAACGTTTTAGTTCTTCTCTACTTCTTCAGGATGTCAAACTTCTGCATATGCCTGCTAATGAGCTACTATTTGACAAAGGTATTTTGAAAAAGAGAGAAAACATCCAGGATACGTGTTCTTAAGGATGAACTTTGATTTCTGTGAGAAACATAATTTGGCCGATTGCATTTCAAGGAAGAAAAACACCAACAGCGGATTACAAAGCTAAGCTGAGTCAATAGGAACAAGTGACTGGCTGCTTCTTAAAAATGTAGTTGAGTTGAAAGTGCAATAGTTGAGTTTGAAATGTAGTGGAGTGAAATTATAAGTATCCCCTCAAACTAGTCAAGTGAAGTAAAGATACTCAAAAAAGTACTTCACCCTTTAAAGCCAAGTGTATCATATTTGATACATGAATTTTTGAGACCTCTGCATCATCAGTGGGATATTTTCACTCTTGAGAACCCGACTTAATAAATCAGAAATATGTAGGGAACAGAAAATGTATAAAAGATTATACAGAAATGCCTAATGTATCAAAATTGATGTAAATAACGATAACATTTAACTTATACAAAATATATGATTTTTCATATTTTTTCATAGAATTCAATAACTCTTATATTAAAAAAATCTGAATTTTCTGTGAATTATTTCAAGGTTTGGACATTAAAGGTTTAAATACAGTGATCAAGTAAACGTACTTTGTTATTTTCTACCACAGTTTTTTATTTGGTTTCTCTTTCCTTCTTCCCTTCTGTTATTTTACCCTTCTTTTTAACCCCTTTGTTTCCTCCCTTCTTTTGTTATCTCCTTGTTTTAGGTGGACAATAGTTAAATACAAATATATATATTGATATAATGTTTTAAATAATGGTGATATGCCTTTGAATACATTTCTGAGTTTTATTAACATGGAAAAATATTTGCCATCAGTTTGTACAGGATTCTGTTGGGGGCATTATTGGCAGTCTTTCTGAGGATTTTGTTCTGTTTATATTAATATAAAAGTTACATTGTGCCAACCAAAATGAAGACATATATCGTGATGCAAGTTTTAGCCATATCGTCCAGCCCTACTTCTCATTTCCTTTCTTGTGTTCTCTGAAAAATCAAGTCTGGTAGAGATGTTTTTTTTTTTTTTTTACATGAAGATGTAGTTACCCCATCTTTAAAACCGGAAACAATCTCTCAGCTGCCTTTATGTTTGATTTCTTTTTCCTTTTAGTCAGATGGAAAGTGCATTAAACTCTGCTCTCAAGGAGCAGGATCGCTTAAATGAAGCTCTGAAATCGACCATCCAAGAAGCAGAGGACCTGAAGGAACTGACACATTCACTGGCTAAGGAAAAGCTCTCACTAACACTGGAGAAGGTATCCTAGCGCCAACAGACAGTAAACATCAGTGACTTTTAAGAAGTGTACCTTGGAAAGAGACCCTTTGTCCCATGAAAGTCATTTTTAAGTTATTAAAGTCTTTGTCGGATCCGTCCAGAATATATTTTTGGTGGTTTTTTTCCCTTATGCTGTTTACTTGTGCTGACTCTGTGTATTTTGCTTGTGGTCCAACTCCCACCGACCTCCTGACTGCTCTCCAGCCTCACAGTGGTCAGTGGTTGTGGCCTGTTTCCACTGGTGTCTGGATTCAAATTGAACGGCTTAGCTCTAGGAGCTCTCTGGCACCCATTTGTTCCGACAAATAAATATCGGGCCCATTAATCTCACCTCTGATGATGACAGCTAATCAAACGAGTAAATCCGTTGCTGACACTTTGGCCACTCACTCAGCAGAACAAGCTACATCACAAATAAACAAATACCCAGAGTGAAGACCCATTCCTGCACTGGTCAGAGGTTTACATCATTGGCATGAATACCATGTATACATATACAACAAGACACTTCAATGTATTTCTTCTGTCAAATGAATATCAAGGACTCCACCAATATTCGGTTAGTAGTAGTCAAATATTCAACCCAAATTATGTCTATCCTGGTTTTTTGCTGCAAAAAAACATGCAAGGTGCAACTTGCCAAAAATATTTGACCAAATATTATTGGAGTGTGTATTTCTTTTTAGAATGTATGTATATTTCAGACCTTGTATCAATGACTGGAATTGCTCACTGTTGGTTGAAATGCATGACTAGAATCCAAAAGTTAATCTACCATAAATATCTTCTGATGAGTGTGTTTAAACGTTTGACTATGCTTTATATTCTCTCACTTAGGACATGCTTGAGTTGACAATTAAGAAAAACACAGCAAAGATGGAAGCAAAAGAAAAGAAGCTTTCCGAAGTTATGGCCAAAGCTTCTTCCCTGGAATTGTCACTCGGGGAAATCTCCAGAAAACTTGAGCAGCAGGAAGAGAGGGAGAAAAAAAACCTGGTTACCATCCAGGCCAGCCAGGTGGAGCTGGAAAAACTGCAGAAGCTTCTTGCCATGCGAGAAAAGGAGATACAGCGTGTCAAGCAGCTGGCGAGGACCATCGTTGATAAGCGTAAAGAAGTAGAGGAGTTTTTTCATGAAGCGCTTGATCACGTCAGGCAGGAGATAATTGCCAGCAGAATTCAGGACAAAAAGGAAACGCTTCAGGATTATCAGCAGAAATTTAGAAAGGCCACAGCCGGGATGATGAAGTTCCCACCCATACGTACCTCCAATAAAAGTCCCAACAGCACCAATTACCTTTATTCAGACATGGAAGCAGACGTACCACGGTACACCCCCTTCCTTTCACTCTTTGTCACGACTCGTACCACAGAGGTTGAATTTGTAATATTTACAAGTATACTGAAAAAAATGTTAATTTATTTTATTAGGATTTGATGAAAAAGGTATTCATCTCATACACTTCAAGCAGATTTTTTTGGTTTGTTTTGTTTATTTTACAATTAGCTAAAAAAAAAGGTGAGGAGAAATATTTGTAAAACACGATACTGCCACCACCATGTTTCACAGTGTCCTTACTAACACGTACTGCTAGCTTTTAGAAACACAAAGCATTTCGTATGTAGACCACAAAGGCCTTTTGGTCTTATCTGATAGGATCTCATTCTTTCACATGTGGCCTCTAGATCTCTTGTGTCAAACTGCTAACAAGATAGCTTATGAGTTTTTGTGGTCAAAAATCAATCAAGGTAAGGATTATTCATACTTGACTTAAATAAAATCAAATTAATTTGTTTTTTAAAGACCCAAAAGAGAAGTTATCCTTTTGGACAAACTGTGATCAATTTTTTGATTGCAGCTGCTTCATAAAGGACAGATTTGTTTTGGCAAATTCTGGTAGTTGAGTAGAAGTTTGCAGTGGCAGAGTTAGTTTTTTGTTTGCTTCCTTGGTTAATCCTTTTTTTTCCATGCCCTATTCGCAGATGATAGAATATATTAGGGTGGCAGAATTTATTTCATTTTATTTATATGCTTTATACTGTTTTACAGCAAATTCTCTCAAGGCCTTTTACAGAGTCGATTCAATTAAATCGTAACGTCAGACTGGTTCAAAGTTTTTATCAAGAAAGGCCAACTGAATGCAACAAGTCATTGACTTTGCAGCCTCCTGAGTGAGCATGTGATGACAGGGGACATTCTCGTGCACCGAACCTTAAAGTAGTGATAATAGAGAGGAAACAGGAAGAAACCTTCAACAGAACCACGCTCGGTGTGAGCGGCTTTCTACCGAGACCGACTGGGGGTTTGAGAAGACAGAGGCAGACACACAAAAGGAACATGAAAGGACTGATCCAGAAATATTGTCTATGTTGGGGAATATAATGGTAAACTAGCTAGATTGCTTTGTCTGGGAAAAGAAAAAATTAAGCGTATTTGTGAGCCAGTTTTCAGGTAAAATGAAATAGAGCACATAGAGATTTCAAGTTGTGCAATTATCAAAGCTCTAAACACGGTTTAGTGCACAGGATGAGGAGTCCAACATGGAGAGACTTTATGTAAGAATATCAAGGGGTGTAATGGGGAAACAATGAAGTAAATTCAACAGATATGTCTGCATCAAACCTTTTCGTCCTCTTCATAAAATCCCACTGAAAAACATTAAAGGTTGTGACTATAAAGTGAGAAACTTGTAAAGGTGTCAAATAATATAAAGCATTTTTCTTTGGTTTTCTGTAGGTCATTTTCTCCAAGCAGTGAGGTTCATGTGTCTCGTCTCACTTGGAAGCAAAAAGAAAAAGTTCTCAGCCTCCTCTTTGCTAAGATGAATGGACAGACGGAAAGGTAATAAAGCATCCCCCATAGGTGGCTTATGTTTCACACAGCTATTATTGGGATTTGTGCTCACTGCCTACATTAAAATCCATTTGTTTTCCTCTAAAGGAAACTTAAAACATCTGCATCAATTAACTCCAAAGAACAAAGTGCAGTGACACCATGCAGTTAGCTTAAATTGAAACTGCTGACTCCTCCCTCCTTTTAATGCCTTAAGCAGCCATTTTCTCGGCAGAAGAGGATACCATAAAAACATAAGCTAGGCTTCAACCAATTTTCTTTTCCATCCAGCTGCTTAAAAAGAATGAAGAAAGAGTCTGGGCACAATAGTAAAAATAGGCTCGGCCACAGAGTCGTGTGCTTGGAAACAAACATCTGGTCACAACGATTTTTCTTCCAGCTCATTGGTCTCCTCTCTTTACGTGCACAAGCAGTTTATTTTGTTCTTTGAACGCTTGTGGTCGGAGAACAGCTGGTAACATGATTTTCAGAGAAGATTGTGCAGGGCATCTGTATGTATGGGATGAAGGGGGAAAGACGGGAAGTATATTCATGTCAGCAGCGGTCTGGCATCCAGTCTGAACATTTGGTAAATTGAGACAATCAGTAAGCAGTGTCCAAATCTGGTTGACCCAAAATAACCGCTTTGGGATGGGGGTGGGGGGTCCGCAGGTCCGAGCAAAGACACCAGCGTGTTATAAATCATGGTTTCTTATTTTCTGTGTTCTCTTTTTAACTACAACTTCCTGCCTTTTCTCCCCTGACAGGAAAGTCTGCAAGCATCTAGATCTGTGTTCTTCCAGTGAGGAGAAGAAAGAAACATTTTGAAAAAGAGGGAGCTCAAAACACAAAAAAAGAAATTGTACTGATTAAAAAAAAAAAGTTGTACCTCATCCTTACAATTTAAAAAGCGTGCTCAGATTTATTGCTCCCACATTGCATGTTTTACAGAAAAAGCAGTGGCTGTGAGGACTTCAGTGCTTGCATGTGATTTATCAAGACGGTTTGCATTCTGGCATTGCATAATGATGCCTGTCCTCCAGAATTAGAGAGGAGCCTTGCTGGGGCATTTATCAGCCCCCAGGCGCCGGAGTCCATTCTGCCCTCAACCCCAAACAGCCTGTCGGATACGCACCACATGACCTCGGTGCAGCCTCTGCTGTTCTCATCGCATATCAGAACTGTGCATCTTTGAGTTGTGTGCTTCTGAAGAAGAGTCAGCCAGGAGTGAAAAATGTAGACTTGGGTTCATTTTAACTGTCCTACAATGTATGTTGTCTTAGTTTAGTATTCAGTGCAAAAAAAAAACAAAAAACAAATACTGGATGCCTCCATGAAAAGAGGAGATACGATTTATTAGCGTTTCCTCTTGTAGGCGAATCTTTAAACATTCATTAGCATCAATACAGACAGTTCACATATACAGTCTTTAAATTGGGTGTTTATTCACAGCATGTTTATCCAAGAGTATTAAACTGTTGTTTCACTGTGGAAGACAATACAAAATACATCCGAAGCTCTTATAGGATGAAGCATTCAGCGTCCCATTGTTGGCATGGTAACGGCAGGACTTTTCAAGGTAGCATCTTCAGCTTTCCATTGTGAGGTTATGGTTTTAATCTGAGTGTAGAACTGGATGCCCTAGAAAGGAAAATTAAAAAAAGGTCAAATATGATTTGCACTGCTTAAAGTTTGTTTGTTCCAAGTTACATGGCAACCACAAGCTTCAGTGCACTGTAGCGGGCTTTTATGTGATAAACCAGCTCAAAAGAAGCACAGAACTGTTGAATGGAAGATGGTTCAAGACTTTATACCAACTCAACAGTTTTGTCTTAAATATTTTGTAATGCCACCGTTTGTTACAGTTACAGCTTTTTTTTTAAAAATAACCTCACAAGATCAGTCAGATTGGGTGGAGACCCACTATGAACATCAGCTGGATTTACACACAGGAGGACTCAGTTTTAGAAATGAGGATTTATCTTGGGCTATCAGATAAAAGGGATTAGAGTATAAATACACACTTCCTATTAAATTCCCCCAAAAGTACATGAAAGTTTTCTGTTTTTAAGTTCATCAAAGTGATTAGAACATGGTTAGAGTTTCCGTGTTTGTCAGCGGGTCCTACCTGTTTCCCGTAGAAGTTGGTGTCTCCTCTGAAGGAACCCCTTGATCCGGTGAAGGAGAACATTGGCAGCGGCACGGGGATGGGCACATTGACTCCAACCTGGACACAAACAAGCATAGTCCCTTTCATTTCCATAACTGTAAGTTTTGTAAAACAATTCCAAGAACCCAAATTGCCGGGATGAGTGAGATGTGGCTGACAAAAAGATGTGCTGCTTCCATGCTTGTTGAAAAAACAAGCCTACATGACCATAATAAACAAAGCCGAACCTGCGGCTTACATCTGCCGCTTTGAAAGCACAGCATGCCTTCATTAGAGGGATAAAAAGTTAAATAAAACATTCTGTTTTGAAAACTGCAAAGCCATGGTTGTTTAGGATGTTTGAAACAGAGGGAAGAAGTTTGGATGCACTGAGGCCTTTTGGCGAAGATGCACTGAGTGGGGGAAAAAAAAAAGAAAAGAAAAACGAAAAGTAGATGTTTGTTGCACAGAGGGTTTGGAGAGGAGCGCAGCACATGGCCTGCACAACATTCCCCGACATGTGAACAGCAAACACAGGGCATAACCAGGCTCCACGGGCAAACAAACAGGGTGATGGCTGGCCAGAATGCAAGTCTGCTAAAAGCGGTCCCTGGAATCCCGTTTGAGTTTTTAATTTGAGAATTCCCTGCTCCGGATGCCACCTGGAAAAATGCTTCTATACCCTGTTTTCATTAAAAACAAAAAAAACATGTTTGCTTTATCTATTTGGAGACCCGGACGGTGGGGAAGTGGAGAGAACAGGGGTTACATGATGTGTGTATTTTAGGTGAGGAGCAAACAAGCAGATACGTGACATGGAATATTTTTTTTTTTCCTTTTTAAACATGTGAAGATTTTCAAACAGAAACGTGATGTGCTACCCTCTGCTAGGGGTGAAGCACAGACATGACAGAGGGATGTGAATGCCTCCTTTATCCAAAGGACGGAGGGGCATTTGGAGAACGGAGCCACCCACCTGGCCCACGTCCACCTCATGAGTGTATTTGCGCGCCGTGGCACCATTTGTGGTGAAGATGGCGGTGCCGTTGCCATAGGGGTTGTTGTTGACCAGACGAATAGCATCGTCAAGACTCTCTGCCTGGAGGACAATCAGGACGGGCCCGAAGATCTCCTCCTTGTAGCACTTCATCTCAGGCTGCAAGACGGAAGAAGAAACATTTTAAGAAAAAATACATTGAGAAAGACAGCTTTGAAATGTTCAACATTCTAAAAACCACGAAATGTGGATTTATTTGATGTGACAGAACACAAAGTAGGGCAATAAAATATTGAAGTATTTAAAAAAGATTCGTTTTTTACTATGTTCTTTTTTTTTATTCATTGTCTTCACAGAAATCCCGTAACAGAACGACATACATCTGGTGGTAAAGTACACTTTTATTACATCTAAAATTTCTGTTAATTTTATGAGTTCATTTTTTTCTCATACTAAAAACCCAGAAACAGAAGTAAAATTGCAGTGTTTTTGATAAACCATTTTCAATTTTAGATATTTATAAAAATTGTTAATCCAATTTTTAAAATGGTTTGTAGCAATAGAAATATGTTATGCACTAGGGGTAAAAATCAATATTTGGAGTGCAGACTCCTGATCTAAACTGGCAGAATATAGCTGCCTGTATTTACTCTGGAGGAGCTGCAGAGGTCTACAGCTCAGGATGAAGGATCTGCTGACGGGACGAATGTTGGATGTTTAAACAAGGCTAAACATTATCTTTTTGGTCTAAATGCAAAACTCTAGATTTGTGGGGGAAAAAAAAATGAGCTGCAACATATAGTATCCCCATGGATTAACATGGTGGTGGAAGCATCATGCTGTGGGGATGCTTTTCTTTTTCTGTAAAGGATGGAAAAAGCTAAATACGGTCATATTTGTGATGTAGGGGCCCAAGGTCATGTAAAGGATACTTTCTTGGGAATTAATAAAGGCAAAATAATAATAATAATTAAAAAAAAAGGTAAATACGAGGTATTCCAGTTAAAAGGCTGCAAAAGACCAGAGAGTGGGGAAGGACAACAACCCTGAACAGACAGTCAGAGCTACAGTGGAACCCACTAGATCAAGAATGTCCTAGTCAAAGTCTAGACTTCAATCCCATTGAGTCATTTCCAGAGCTGATGCTGAAAGCTGCTCTCCACTGATCTGACTGAGAAGGAATTGCTTTGTTGGTCGATCACATAAGTTTGTGGTTCTAATTAGAAAAAGAAAAAGTCAAAATAGTTCAAAATCATTGAAAACTTTTGACAAGGCAATGTGAAAAGATCTGCTGCCTGCCTTTAAACACCAAGCACCGCATACCGTGACATTGCTGATGATGGTGGGGCCGACAAAGTTGCCGTTCTCGTAACCTTTGACCTTGACGTTTCGCCCATCAAGGAGAAGCTGAGCTCCTTCATCCACGCCGCTCTGGATCAGACTGCAGACTCTGTCCCTGGCTTGTGGAGAGATCAGAGGCCCCACGTCTGCGCCAGGCTGGTCCCCTAGCAGAGCCCCAAAAACAAGATGGTGTGAGTGTAGATGTGACGCCACATTAGCCCCACTGACAATCACATTTGTCTTTCACCACCAACATTCAACAGGCCGGATAAGAAGGACCCTAAAGGTTCTCCTCTGTTAAACAGCCATCCTGTACCGTAGACAAATTGACTGTGACTCCAAATCCCCATGAACAGGCTTAGCCAATCTCCGCTTTACCTCACGTCAACTTTATTCTCATAGGATTCGATGGTCAAAAACCGCCATTTAGGTCTGGCCCGCAGATCTGGCCACAAATTTGCTGCATGACTGCCACGACAAACCCTGTTCTTCCAGCTGACTCCAAAGGGAAATTACAACAGAGCATCAGGCAAGAGGTGAGGTTAGGGCGGCGTGGGTGGCCCCGGCTCGCCTAAACCAAAGGGCCCCTTGGGAGAACGGGCTTCTTGAAAGGCGGGGTAAAGGGCGGGTGTGGTACCTGCGTTCACGCGTAGGGCCTTGGCACGCTCCACCAGCTCCGGCAGCCAGCTCCGCGCCTCGCCCACCAGGATGGCAGTAGAGAGGGCCATGCAGCGCTGCCCCGCCGCCCCGAACGCCGCCCCCACAAGCTGGTTCAGAGTGTTCTCCTTGTTGGCATCGGGCATCACCACACCATGGTTCTTGGCTCCCTGGAGTACACAAGAAGTGGTTAACCCTTAGCTGTTTGATCTCCCCTTTACAGAAGCTTGTTTGTGACAAATAGGATTATTATTCTAAACAAACTGTGGGTAAATCATTATAGTACACATGCTTCAAATTTTGGTTCCTGTCTATAACGATTGACGCAAATAAAAACAGCCTTTTTCCAAAGCGAGGCAGAGCTGTAATCTGCTCTCCGCACTCATCAGTATATTTAAAAGTCATTGTAGTTTAAACAGTGAGCAAAAAACATGTGTGAGAATCTGTTGAGCGCTGCTGCCACCCAGTGGTCATTTTCAGTAAGTCTGATCACTTTATTTATGGAACTCACCATGTTGGACTGGACCCTCTTGCCATTTTTAGAGCCCCTTTCATAAATATACTCCCCAGCTTGGTTGGAGCCCACAAAACTGATGGCCTTGATGGCTGGATGGTCGCAGATAAAATTCACAGCTGAGGAACAGAGATATTCAGGCATTGGTCATATTATGAATGAGCAAAAACGATCTCTTCCCAACAAATTTCTCCTGTTTTTTTTTTAAATCAAATTAAATCATTCTCTGGCCATGTGTAAAAGACTTTTTCCCCGTTCCCTATGATAAATAATTAAATGAAGCTAATTAACTAGGCTTTGCATGAATTTTATCACCTGGACTAAGGGCTAAATAAAAAAAAATCCCAATAAAGAACTTTTTTGACAACATGAACAGAGATAAAAAAAAAAATGTAGATAGATATGACACATTATAATCAATCTAACAGATGAGAATGATTTGGGACTTCAATAACCAATACAAAAACTGAGAAAATATGGAACAGTGTTGAACTTCACAGAAATGGTCGAGCAACTATAATTACTCACTTACTTAACTAAGGCTCTTTTTTGGCTCTGTGGTAGCATCAGCCACATTTTATGGTGAGGTTTATTGGAACAGCAGCTTATCTAAGACTGAGGGGAAACGGCTTGGGCAAGCTTATCAGAATCGCTCCGTCCTAAGATGTCACGACAATGCAGAGCAGTCAGTCCGAGATAAAAGGACTCAGGCAAAAACAAAACTGTTGGACAATATCTTCCATCCCACACATGAAGTTGTTGCAGAACTGAAGAGATGGAGATATCCTATGTACACAAAGGAGCATTACTGTCTATCATTCCAGCCTCTCCCAACAAACTCATTGTTTATATCCTTGCTGTTTTTGCCAGGTCTTTCCTGTAAATACCCTATTGTTTCCCATGCATATACCTTATATACATACACTTGTTTTTTATGTTTTTATTCCCTCATTTAGCTTCACACATAGACCATTTTAAGTACTATATATAAGGTATATTTTAAGTGCTATATTTTACCCATATGCGCATCTGCTTGCTTTTCACTTTGATTTTCACTTTGCCGATTCTAAGTTTTGGGCCTAACATACATCAACTAAGATCACTGTTCATAAATTAATGGATAGAAAAAGAATGGGGGAAAAAAAACGGCATCAATGGAAAAACTTCAGAGGCAAAACTACTGCTGACCAAAACAAGCAGAAAGACCTGAAGCCCCCAAAAACATGTTAATTATCTGCAAAATGATTTTAAAAACATTTTTGAGACTCTTTTTTTGTTAAGATCTAAAACCTTTTAAGTTTGGCAAAAGAGCCAAAAATAGAATAAATCTCTAAGGAGACAAATGCCGTTTTGAAGCACTATTTGCAGAAACACGAAAGAAAAGAAACAAATCGAACTGACTGTTATTAACAATTTTCAGTCAAGTTACAGGAGTCAGAAATCAACTCTCACCAGCATGCTGTCCATGTATGATGTTCAGTGTCCCGTCTGGAGCACCGGCGTCCTGCAGCATCTTGGCCAGCAGCATGGCGCAGGTCGGCACCCGCTCCGACGGCTTCAGCAGGTAAGTGTTGCCGCACACCATGCCCATGGGGAACATCCACAGGGGGATCATGGCGGGGAAGTTGAAGGGGGCGATGCCAGCGCACACCCCAATGGGAAGGCGGTAGGTGTAGGTATCCATATCCTTGGTGATGGAGGGTAGGGTTTCTCCCAGCATCAGAGATGTGATGCTGCAGGTGTGCTCTACGACCTCTGCCGAAAATAAACCAGGATCAGGTTGTAAGACATTCTTTTGAAAAGTGACAAAAATTGTGGAAAGATATTTTGAAAGCCATTGGATCTTTTCCATACATTTATTCAGCCTCCTTATTTTTGAGTAACAGGTTTTCATGACCCAAGTGCATCAGTTTGAAACTAACATACATTTGTTTTATGATAGACAGCTAATCTACTGGGGAGGTTCAAAGAGCAAATGGACCCTGGCTGGATTTTGTCAGAGAGAAAGAGCTAAAATAGCTCAGTATCAATTTTCAAATCACATACTTAACAATGTAAATGTGTAACTTCATGCGGGCCCTTTTTTAAGGGGAAAGTTTGTGCAAGAGAAACTTACGCAATCCTCTGAATACGTCTCCTTCTGCATCGGCCAGGGTTTTGCCCTGCTCCAATGTGATAGATTTGGCAAGTTCTTTCTGAAACATAACCAAAAGTTCAGCTCTACAGTTAATGTCATCTGGCATTGCCCTCCCATCAAGGGTTGGCCGCTTGCCCTGTGGTCGCACTGCCTGCGACACTTTTTAGGGTACGTCCAACTTTACAACCTTCTTTACTCACAATGTTGTCCTTAATAAGCTGCTGATAGCGCAGGAAGATTTGCTGCCGTGACAAAACGGAGGTCTCAGACCACGAGCGAAAGGCTCTGGAGCAGGAGTCTACAGCAGCCAACATCTCCTCCTGGGTGGCTTTGGGAACACGGGCAATCACTTCATTCGTAGCCTGCAAGAAGTAAATCAACCATTTTTTTTTATTATTATTACATGATTTTAGATTTAATATTATTTAATCATCACAACACAGAATTATCAATGAGCCTTGGTGCTTTGCTTTACACTCACACTTTTTTATGTGCAACAATTTTTGAGTGGGAGAAAACAAAACAAAAAAACAACAACATCCAAATCTATCAAAATCAAGTACATAAAAGAACACCAGACACTAATACTGACCTGATTTTTACAAGTAAAACACCAGTAGAATTATTTGGGGCCATGTACAACACTTACAGGATTGTGAATATCAAGCCATTCTGAGGATTTCGACTCAACAAATTTGCCATCAATGAAGAGTTTTACAGTCGGCTGTTAAGAAAACGAAAATACCAACAGTTATTGAACATGCAAAATTATAGGATCAAATTAATAAGATAAACATTGCTGTTTTTTTTCCACTGACCACTGAGGAGGAGTAGCACAAACGGCCAGCTCTAGGATGGACCTGTTAAGAAATTGATATGCAGTGTTTATCATTGGCGTCTGAAACACTTATATTAAGACAAGTTTAGTTTGAATATTTAAGGTATTGTGCATATGACCGGTTATATCCTGTTATGGCTTGTATGAGATTAATAAGCAACTGCAATGTGCATGGTGTCAGAAAGGGGACAAAGTCAAACTGAGCAGTAGAGCAGATTGGAAGAATGAAAGCAGGGCAGCCTGCACGAAGCCCATTGGTGTCATTGGCAATGCAACAAGAGTATCACAACCCAAGTGAATCTGAGTATTTTTAGCAAGCCTACTGTTTTACATGAGACTGTTTATACTCCTAGAATTTCAAAACGAAGAGCACATATGCAAAGTTTATTCCATCTGTCTTGACTCAATCTGTAATGCACACATGCTACATCACATGACACTAACTTTGTAAACAAATGCCTGCTTTGGTTTTAACCGATATAATAGCTTTAGCATTTAAGCTCACCTTGCTTCTTAGAACCGACCTCAATGCTAATGCCGCCATCATGAAATGCTTTTGACCCGAGACGACCTGATCTCACAGGTTTTGCAGGTAGCAAAACGGTTCGAAAGCATCAGAATCCTCCTTCACCGACATAAATTACATCGGGGGTTGGTTGTGAGTAAAACAAGGCTCGCTATTGGCGCAAATCTAGTCACGCCCACAAATAAAGGTACGTTATTGGTCTTCTTGTTTGGACAGTTTATCCAATCAGTGTTCCACATAAAAAGAAATTCCCGCCTTAGTTTAATAACTCGTCTAACTATTGGATAATCAAGAAACATGTCAATACAGACCATAGAAATAGAAAAATAGACGGCATGTTAGCACACTGGCTAATCCAGTAGTGTCAGCAAGAACGCCATATTGTTAGTGGCAAATTCGCAAGGGTAACCAATTCAAAACACTTTAAATCCGAGTTTCCTGAACTAAATTATAAACTGATATCTAACAAATCCTGATATTTTTAGTTTCTATAATTATATGTCCATATTAGTATCAAAACTAAAGCTTATTTTGACAAGATAACAATATATCTGTAAATTAAAACTAAAAAGAATGTGCCTGAAAAAACGCATCTGTCCTGTGATGTTGTTCTGGAAAAAAAAAAACTCACTACATTATACAGCGACCACGTTGCTTTACAGTGGAGACCATGAGGACTGGGTCTAATTAAAAAATTGCAAATTGTAATAATTTGTCACCTATAGTATAGTACTTATAGTATAGTTCACCTATAATAAAATGTTCACAAATATTATTGAAATTTTTTGAAATTTGTTTCTTTCAGATATTGATCGATTTAGTGTTGTAGAAATTACTACAATTACTACCCTTACTAAAAATAGGAACAACAGGAATGTGTATTTTATGGTTTGCATATGTGCTTTTTTATGCACTATCTTTTCCTCCTTAGCCTTTGGAATGTGAACAGTAGAAACAAGTTGATTAAATAATATTTTTAATTTCATGTGGTCTTGTTCATGATAAAATATGTTAAAACGTGGTACAGAAAGCCTCTATAATTTGGGAGTTTATGAAGTAGCTATGGTGTGGTTTATTTGAACAGCAGATAGAGTTAAATTATGTTTGTATCTTTTTTATTGGTTTATTTCCATTCCCAAGAATGAAAAAATAACACCTAATATTATCATTTTTTTATTTATATTATTTTTCTTTATGTATTTATCTTGTTGCTTTCCAACTGGCCATAGCTGAACGTTTTTTATAGGAAAGATGAAACTCCATTAACGACAGTCACAATATGGCGGCGATGTTCACGCACTATCAGGACGCGCGTGCAGCGTCTTTTTTTCTATATCTATGACGTTGCTGCTCTACCATGTTCTCTAACTAGGGTTATTGTGTAACCGGAGCACAATTTTGACCCACATAACTTTTCTTAAATCTTGATATCAAAGTTTAGCTCCTTCCCTTCCTCTTCAACCTTTTCTGATTTTATTTTATCGTTTCATAGATTTGAGGCAAATTCAGAGCGAAATGTAAGCAAGACTGTAACCCAGATAGCTATTTTGATGTTACAAACGTCACAACAGCAACAAGGATGCGCTTGACGTTAGTTTGTCTTGTTAAGGTACAGTGATTTCTGTTTCTGCAAGCTGTGAGGTTGAGACTGTGTGTTTAATGTGAACCAGATGTTGCAAAGTCATGGACCAAAGTATAAGTAGGAGGGAATTCAGGGACACATCCTATTGGCTGCTAGAGGAGGATGGGAATTTGTAGGAAAAAAAAAAAAGAATGCATGTAAAACTCTCTTTAGCCTACTTGACTGACATCCACTAGATCGAAAGAGCTATGGCAAACAAAACCAAGGTGAACCAAGAAAATCTAAACTAAATGGAGAAAAAAATATTTGTTCTGGGATATTCTTGTCTTTCTATGTTTGTTTTTGTTTTTGTTTTTTCTTTTAGCCTGTACTTCATGGATACTTTAGAAGCTCCTGTTCCTGGAGGGTCCGGATTGGTAAGTCGTGCTTCAGTATCACACTGCAAATTTAGATTTACATATTATGAATATGTCAACAAAATGCTTTTAAACTTTTTTTCTGAACAGCTTTTGCTCTTAAGGGTGTTGAGTATGACCAGGTTGCAGTCAACTTAATCAAAGATGGAGGTCAGCAGGTACAGTATTAACAATTACTTTTTTTGTGAGTGAATGCAAAAAAAAGGCTTTCATTTTACTCCATAATGCAAATGCAGAATAATAATTTAAATAGATGAAAAAACTACACATCGTTTTATTCCTGGGATAAAAACTATTTTTAGCTCATTTTTAAACCTCACCAGATTTGATTTCATAAGTTGTGTTTTTTTTTTACCTCTAACTTTAATTAAATTACTAAGCTTTACTATCATATTTTGGGTTTTATTTTACTATATGTTGCTAAGAGTGTCTAGAATTTTCTGTTTAGTAATCTATAATTTTGCATTTGCCTATTGAATATTTTGGGTCATGAAATCTAAAAAAAAACAACATCAGATGAGCAATCTAAATCCCAGTCATTGTTAAGGGTCATAAGACTTAAAATAATAATAATAATAATAATAATAATAATAATAATAATAATAATAATAATAATAATAATAAATTTTATTTATAATGCACTTTACATTTGAAGCCAAATCTCTAAGTGCTAAAATGTGGCATGCACCCCTAAAGGACCAGAGATATTTGTTGCTTTAAACCTGACATTTAGATAATAAAAACAAAGTTGTTTCTGATCAGAAATTTTATATTTCACAAGTGAAAAGCAGGACTCCTTGGAAATCGTCAAGGGCTCGTCCTATTGAAGCAGTTCTCAGAACAATGACCACTTAAAATTTCTTAACAAGCACACCATAGGTGTTTGACATTACACAAACGTAGGTGGTTCTGTGCAGAACATGAAGAATCTCACAAAACCCAGCTAGAACAAAATGAGATTTGTTCTTGTATTTCTTGGAAACAAACTCTCCTGTGGGTCTAGATTAAAACAACAAAGGATTGTGTGGTAAAGCAATATATATGCCCACTATTTAGCACGGTGGAGAATCTATTGTACTGTGGGCCCGTTTTACTTCTAAAGACAGTGATTTAACAAAATTCGTAAAACGTTATTTTTATCTTGGGCGTGCAGGTGGAGCAGTGGTTAGCGTTGCACGATCCATGTATGGAGGCCTTAGTCCTTGACGCGGGCGACCTGGGTTTGAATCTGGCTTGTGGTCCTTTCCCACATGTCTCTCCCCCTCTCTCATACCACCTTTCCTATTGTCTGAAAAAACGAGCCACTAGTGCCATTAAAACTCAACAAAAAAATTTATATTTATCTGAAACACAATACTAATATGGTTCACCTGGCTTAACATTAGCTGTCACAGTACCTAAAAACATTTATTTTTAAGATATCTCTGAATAATACAGTACATTATTTAGAGATACAGATGACTTAAAGAAATATCTAATGTGAGTAAAACACCAGGGATGGATGACGCCCAGAAACTTTACAGTAAATGTATAGAAATATATTCAAAAATGTAAACACTTGCTTTTTTTGTTAGAGAAAAACCTTTTTGAGATATATTTGTATTTCTGATCTGTTCATTTTTTGTCGTTGTTTTCCATTTTTTAAATCAGCTTACGGAGCAGTACAAAACATTAAACCCCATGCAACAAGTTCCTGCAGTGGAAATTGATGGCATCACTCTGTCCCAGTCAGTAAGTTTGAGCTGTCTATTCATCCCAGATTACAAGCACACAGTGTTTTACAAATGGAACTTTTTTTCAGTTTTGATGCACAATTATCTTTTTATATTCGAAGGGAATGTATGTGATAGAGCATCACTAAAGCATAATTTTAAGCAGAAAGGACAAAAGTTGATTCCTAAGAGTTTAAAAAAAATGTAAATAACCTGTGAGAAGTCTAGTATTCCATGTTTCAAATAAAATGACAACGATGCATCATGAGGAAGTCTTCAGCAGGCTTATCGGTGAAGGTTCTCAGTCATCCAGGTCATGGTCAAGCTAGGAAAGTTCAGTTTAGGCAACTGGACGTGTAGTTTTCTAGAAGACGTTTCGCCTCTCATCCAAGAGACTGAAACCACTCTGACGACCTACTTAATGACCCATCAGTCACCTTTTGTTTCTTCTCTCCCTGTTTTGCTCTTCTAGCTTGCAGTGATTCAGTACATTGATGAGACCAGACCAGGAGCCCGTCTTCTTCCTGCAGACCCAAAGGCGCGTGCCCAAGTTCGGATGATAAGCGACCTCATTGCCTCTGGGATACAGCCCCTGCAGGTAGCTATTAAACCAAGATTTATGTTTTTACTTTGACTGTCCTAAAAGAACTTAATATTTGTTTAATTTCAGAATTTGCACGTGCTCCAGAAGATGGGAGCGGAGAAGGTACCATGGGCACAGCACTTCATTAACCGTGGTTTTCAAGGTTAGTGGAGCCTTTATCCATCCTTGCAGTAATAGAATAGCTCATGCACTTTGTTCACTGGGGTTGGTCTGAACTTTCTGATGTCTCAGCTTTAGAGCCAATTCTGAAGCAAACATCAGGAAAATACTGTGTTGGTGACGAGGTAAGAAAATGACTAGTAGACCATAGGTAAAGAAAAAAAGTGCAAACAAGATTAACATTTTGGTGTTTGCTTTTATTTTTAGATTTCCATGGCAGACATTTGTTTGGTCCCACAAGTCTACAATGCAGAGAGGTGTGTTTTTTTAACATTTCACTTTGATGTTCTGCATAGGCCTCAAGATTAAATGCCTTAAAGAAGCATTCTTACTCCTCGAACATTACCACATTCTGTCACACAACAATAAACTAAATTCAATGTATTTAATGGATATTTCATTTGATAAACAAGAAATAGTAAATAGTCATTCGATGGAAGAAAATTGATATAGGATTTTCCCTGGTACAGTTTAGTTTAAATCTGGGTTAGGTTATCAGAGAGTTAAGCCTTGAACATGTTAAATACCACTGCTCACTCCTCTGAATATGGAAACTGTTTTACCCAACTGCAGATCTACCGAGACATGGCTGTCCACCATTAGCGACAGGTTGGGACCACAGAAAAAGCAATAGCAGAAATATACGGACAGGTTCTCTGGTCCTAAGAGGCCTTAATTTGACTTCTCTGCCTACGTGACTGAGAGCACAAGCTTTACTCTGAACACCGTGCACTGTAAAAATGTGTTGGTAGCAGCATCATTCTTCCAGGAGGTTCACTGGAATGGACCGGTCAAATTGAGATTTCATGGAAAGCTTTGAAAACTGCTGTTCTCAGATAGATGGAAAAAGCTTGAGCCATTTTGGACAAAACTTCTAAGTTTATACAGTAGTTGGTGTTGGTCTTTTTTAATGAAGTCCCTATTAAATCCTTTCAGAATTGTGATCTTCTGAACAGTTAGATCAACATTTTTTTCCCCTTTCTTTCTAAAGGTTTAAAGTGGATGTAAGCCAGTATCCAACCATCAAAAGGTTAAATGAGACATTACTCGAGGTTGAAGCTTTCAAGCTGAGCCATCCATCCTGCCAACCAGACACACCTGCTGATCTTCGAGCATGAGATGATGACAGTGTGGCACAAGTGTTGAAACTGCTTTAAAAACAGGTGTTTTATTGAATCCATTAAATATCAGTGAAACTCTCAAAGCATTCAGTGTCATTAATTTGTAAAAAAAAAAAAAAATCAATTTTTCCTAAAACACACAAAAACATGACATAATGTATTAAACATGCAAATTGTACATTTGTTAAGCAACGTTCAGCACCTAAGTGCCTGCATCTTATTACTGGAGGACAGTTTATGGTAAAGTTTCCATTGATAACCGAAAGAAAGCAAATAATATTTTAATTGTTTTTCTACTGCATGAAAATAATCATTTGTCACTAGTTATTTCCACGGGACACTTTAGTGTGTCGTCATAGAAGGAACCAGAGCAGTCAGACCCACCAAAGACCAGCACTGTGCACTTGATATCTCCGTTTTCATCCTGCTCCCTTTGTAAATTAATCATGCTGTGTCCTGCACGGGGTTTGGCACAAAGCATGGGGCATGCCACTGCGCTCCACATACGGGTGTCTAAGCAGGGAAAACGAAGCAAAGCATCTTCGTTATAAAACAGATGATCACAAATCCGAATTTCTTTTTAAACAAAAAAGTTCCATATAGTAAAGTACCAACATTCACCTGTGTTGAAGACATGTACATCCTGCAAAGCTCCAATTGCACTGCAACCTCCACTGATCAAAATCCTGTTATCTGACACTGGAACTGCAGCATGAAACCTGAACATTTACAAGTGAGAAGGTTTAATCTGCATCTCCAGATATATATTTTTTTTTCAGCGTGGTTTGATGAGATGATGTAAGACTTCAAAACGTGTGTACATATTTATTTACACTCTGGAACCAGATGGCTCCGTCAATGACATTTATCAAGGTTGATTTGTTCTGTACTCACCCTCGAGGCAGCGGTGCCATGTTGGCATTTTTCACAGCTGTGTACTCCATCATTCCTTCACCCAAAGACAAAAATGCAAACATCAAAGCAAACTGGGGTAACATATTTTTAAGGAAGGCATCAAATCAGTCTCCTTACCCAGATCTAAAACATGAATATCATTCAAGTAGGCAGCTGTCTTCCGTCCTCCAAAAATGATCAGTTTCTTTCCAAGAAGAGTAGCAGAGTGCCTGAAGAATATGTGTTGGCCAGGATTCCCATGTATGTGGTGCACGATTACAATATTTTTTACAATTTACTCTTACATAGCAGACTGACCCAAAGCGAGGAAGTGGCTTGTCCCCCTCCACAATAGGCTGGTACCAGAGCTCATACTCTGGGCTGAAGATGTAGAGACTGTTGCTGCAGGATTTGTCTCCCAGTGAACGGCTTGGCTGAACTCCACCGAAGACAAAAAGCTCCATCTGGTAGAAAAACGCTGAATGGTACAACAAATTCGGAACATCCCCTTTAGCCTTGAGATGGACATTTTCCAAAAAAAAAAAAAAAAGAAAAACAATGGTGTACTTAGAATATACACTTAAAAAAAAAAAAAATCACATTTAACTCATTTATTTCATTTTGATGAATTCAAAGTTAAACTGAAGGTATTAAACTGAACACACTAACAATTTTCGCAATGTTAAACATACTGAGATTCAATCAAAGTTTTTATATAATTTTTAATAAAGCACAGGATGCAACTATAGAGTCGCTTGTAAAATAAAATATTAAATTAAACATATTACATTCAACAATGCAAAGGGGTCCATTTTTAAAACACAGTTTGGCTCAAATTATTTACAAAGAGCACCAAACAAGATGCCATGCAAACCTTTAAACATACTTTAACAATGAATGCTGTAAAGGATGTTTGATAGAAAACTTAAAATGCAAATTAGTGTATAATGATCTGTTTACTCTAATGACAATAGACTGATCTGGAGAGAATTTAGCTTTTCTCATGCATCTGTACAGAAGAATACACCTCAGTTGGTCTCTTTTAGGACTACTGATTCTTCTAACAAACCTACAGTGACAAGTCTCCATTTCCAGGTCAGAGTGTTAAGGATGTACAGCTCGCTGTAGCGCTGATCATCCCTCAGGCCACCGTACACAAAGACTGCCTTAGAGTCTGGGTCAAAGGTTGCCGTGTGTCCTCTGGCACATGGAGGCATGGGTCCAGAAGAAGAAGAGTTCATTGGAAACCAGAAATCATTGTCTGAAAACACGTACAAATAAAACAAGAATTCAATATTTTCAAAAAGGGGTTAAAAAAAAAAGCCTTCAGGAATATCTGCTTTAGCACTGCAAGTCTACAATTTATTGTTCTTCTGAGAGTTTGTGGTAGGAAAATACTTTACATTTTCACAACATAAAAACAGGCTTTGGTGTCATTGGTTTGGGATTTTAATAAATAGATCTTTTAAGTGTCCTATCATTTAATAGTTTGTTTTTTTTTCCTCAGGGGATAAAAAGCTGAAAAGTATGACTTCCATCAAGATTCATTTCCAATCAACCAGATATCTGTAAATAAAAATCTGTAGTTCCTTCTGCCTTTAAAGATTAGCTCAACATTAGTAAATAGAAAGCCAAGGATTATTGTCATTGTTTAACATGGCGGTGACATCATCATGCTGCGGGAATCATGAATGAATACGGGATAAATTTAAAGACAAAACCCAATGAAGGTAGGAGACGATGCAGAGGTTGCTGCAGGACTTTCCTAACCATATAGACTTTACTAAAAAGAAAAATCTTGCACGTTTATGAATGGCCTAGTTAAAGTTAAGAGTGGGAAACAGATACCCAAAATACCAGAATCAAGAGTAATTCTGCAAATTACTGACTAAAGGAAATTAATATAAATGTAGACGGTTTATTTTAACCAAAAAGTAGTTATTATCCTTAAAATCGACAACTTTGCACCAACTAAAGTTGGTCCAGTAGTAACAGGAGAAAAACAAATGTTAGAACTGCAAACTAGTGAATAACGTTAAGCATGCGAATCACATTCAAGTCATTTGTAAGACCAAAAAGTCCACTGACCCAACTCAAACTTCCACAAGGAGTCCTTGCAGTAGTTCTGATCCAACGTTTCCCCTCCGATGAGGACTGCCGTATCTGGGTCACTCAGACACATGGTGTGGCTCCAACGTTTTGATGGACGTGCTGAAACTAATCACGGTCGTCGTGAACTCAGTTTCTGGTCTCATAGATGTAGCTTCAGAAGCCGCCAAGGTTTGTTATACTAACCTTCTCTGTTGTCATTTTTAATCTGCGCAGTTATTTCCTCCTGGCTGCGCATCCTGCACAGTTTCCTTCTCTTGGGCGTGGAAGCTTTGCCTGTGTCCTCTGTGAGACTGTCCATATCTTCTGAGCTCCAGGTCAGACGGGCTCTCCGACTGATGACAGTACGCCTGGGTGTCTTATCCTGTCAGTTGCACGGGACACATTTGTTTTAATTAAAACATTAACAGTTAAAATATCAACAAGCTCACCGTAGGCCAAGCTGCTGGGTGTCGAGGTTCACTGGTGTCAACTTTATTCACTTGGATCTCAGAACAGCAAGCGCCGTTACTCATGTGTGAGGTCTCTGAGATTATCTGCAGAGATTTGAATGAGATCAAAAGTTGTGGATTTAAAACAAAGAGATAAAACCCTTGTCACTTTTCTCACCGTTTCATTTTCAGCCATGTCCTGTAAAGTGCTGGAGAGCTCTGTTGTACTGTGGTGTCCTGACAGAAGGCATTTCCTCTTAGGCATAGGGGTGCTGCTAAGAACACTGAGGTCAACCTGCGGCAAAACAAACAGAATTATGCGCAATATCAAACTCCCAGTTTAAAATGTTGCTTTCAAAAAGCTAGATTGTGTGCCGATCTTTTTTGCTTTCTGTTTTTTTTTTTTTTCCCCTTGTGTGTTTTTGCTAAAGAATTGGCCGTATTTATCAATTTTTTAAAAAAATGCTTTCATTCTGGCTATTTAAGATCAGGAATGTGCTGCAGTTTAGGCAAAACTGTTTCAGACCGCTTTGTTTTCTTTTTAGACAAACTTTAGAGCTTCCTTTTTTTCATGGTGCACGTTACAAAATAAAAATAAAAAAAAAATCTAAATCAGTTTTATTGGTCAAGACTGTTAGCACCAACACAGAATTTGTTTTCAATTTCAAATGCTCACAGAATACAAACATTCATTAATACATAAACTTTAGAGGAAATAAGGCTGTGATATATGGCTGGAAAATGTTTCATGATATAAGCCTTTCATATCAGTCAGGGCAATAATAATTGATCAGTGTTTTGTTTACCTAAGGCCCAGATTTAAACAGCAATCCGAATTCTAATTAAACTCAACCTTTTAAAATCAATCAGCCTCACCACCAACCTTGCTTAGTTTGGCCATGAGATGTTGAGAGGCCTAATCTTTACCTTTGCATACAAGTCACTGAACTAAAAACATACATCTAAAAATGAGATGCTGTGGTTAAAACCTTTGCATGTTTCAAATGAGGGATAAGTTGGCCCTACCTCTCCACAGACCCTCAACAGTATCTTTCCATACACCCCTCTCCTGCTCCTCTCTACAGCCTCGGTGATGATGTCATCGTTCCAGTCACCTTCCCAGGTCAAGCACCTGTGAGGAGTGGGGAGTGCTGAGCAATTTCTCCACAGAGACCACTATTTTAATCTTTCAATCACTCTTATTGTACTTTATCTGTGGGGACACAGTCCCTATGATCTGTGCCTGGACACCAACCACCACCTCGGCCGTCAGTGTTGCGTCTTTTCCCAACCATTCTCCAAAACCGAAGATGACCAGCTGTTTTGGGAGAGGCAGCGGGATGTGGACTTGGAAGCACCTTCGGTTGGATTTGCTGCAGACACACAAACATTAAATTGGAGGGTTAAACTGTAAAAAAAAAATAAAAAAAAACAATAAGAAAAAACATGTGGGCTTAAAAGAAACAAACCTAATGAATACCTAATAAACTGTCGTGGGGCGTCACGTAAGGACCAAAGGGCGTAAAAAATCAACTTTCCCATTTTTCCTGGATGCTGCTGAAGTTGAAACAGCGGAGGCGAAACGCGGAGCTGCGCTGAGCGGCGTCTTCAGAAGAACGCACGTGAGACCGAAGATCAATTAATCCACAACTGCGATTTAAATATTTATGAGAGATGAAATTATTAGCAGTTAGCATTTTAGGAAATTAACCCTGACGTCTTGCATCATTGAAATACAGATGGGGGCTAAACCATATATCATTAAGTAATAAGTCACATTGTTGCTTAATCTTTCATAGTTGGAACTGAAAATAGTGCACTTTCTAGCAATTTAAAGAAAGTTTAGAAGCTCCATCAAGATTATATTTTAACATTTTATAGCTCTAATTAAAAAAATTATAAAGTTATTTTAAAAATATACAAAATCTAAGAAATTAAGCATGCTATATTTTATTAATTGTGGGAAAATGTATTTTTCTTAAACAAAAATGTGCTTTTGAGCGACATAGGCTTTAGATTATAAGAGTTTGATATTAGTGAAAATCTGATCCATGGGAAAGAAGGTGGCAAGTTAAGAGTTCAAAGACAAAACCATGTTGTAAAAGTTTCTAAGAAACATTGCTGCATTGGAAAAAAAAAATACAAAGAGAAAAAAAAATCAATCGTTAAAACTCTTTGGTTTTATATTTAAGTGCAGTAGAATGCACAGCTGAATTAAATATGAAGAGACTGTCTGAAATTTAAATGTTCATATAAAGACCAGAACAAACATGGTTTATCAGTTCCACCTGATCAACCATTAAAGCACATTATGTATTTAAAAAAAAACATTTTATTTTTATTATTTATTATCTTTCCATTTTGGAAACTTGTTTGCTTCATTGTAAAAAAAAAAAAGTTTGTTTCTTTAAGTGAGAAGTTTATTTTTTTAAAACCACTTTAAATTATATAGAAATTTCTTTCCAACATTAAGAATTTTGCAAAGTTACTGTGTAACAAAATGTATGACATGTATACAGGAGGTCTGTTGCACACGTAGCAAGCTTCAAATAATTTTTGCCAATAAAAAGAAAAACAAATATGTACAATATATAAAAAACGTTTCCAATTTACAGTGCTTTAGAAAATGAATTTACTTGTGTGCAGCTTTTCTTTTATTTCACTTTGTTGTCACAGTAAAAGTAAAACTAATTCACACACATGCACACACACACACACACACACACACACACACACACATATATATATATATATATATATATAGATATATATATATAGATACATAGATAGAATAGACTTCTCTTCCTGGGGTCCATCTTCAACTTAAAAAAACATCACAATCATTGCTTCATACATACATACAACAGCACTACATACTAAGGCTAAAGAACATATCAGAAATGTGCACCATGTCGTCCCTAGTTACACAAGTAGAATATACTTATGAATTATACATTTCTTAATGTTCAGTTTAAAAGAGACATGATTTATGTATTGCAACACAGAGGCTCGATAGAAAAAAGATTTGTATCTTTGTGTAGAATAATGAAGTTAAGCTTAGAAAAGTCTAGGTCAATTTCTGAGCTAAACCAGCTTGAATGTGATTAAAAATAAAAAAAAAAATTGAAATTGTAATTTCTGACCTTTAAGGATTGATGTAAATGGTTCTCACATAAAACACGGGTAAAATCATACAAATCCTGTCAAAACACTAAACTTGTCATGATTCTGGTCACCAGCTCTGGTCTGATTACCTAATCATCTCCATCTGCTCCGCTCTGATCAGTCCTCATCAGTACCACCTGCACTTCTGCCTATATAAACTGCCTCAGACCAGAAGCTGGTGACAAATTATTGAAGAGCCTTATGGTGAGTCATATCCAGCTTTTTCTTGTGTCTGCCTGCCTGTTATTACCTGATTGCCTCTGAAACCTTGAGATATTCTGTGCCCCTGTCGGATCTGTTTTTGTGACTGTCTGCCTGTGACCCCTTTTTTTGCCCCTGACCAATTAAATTAAAATCAGTTTATTTATATAGCGGCAATTCACAACACATGTCAAGGCACTTTACAAAGACTATTCAATTAAATCACAGAGTCAGATTAGTTAAAAGTTTTCTATCTAAGGAAAACCAGCTGATTGCGTTGACTCATTAATTTAACAGCAATCCCTCAGACCAAGCATGCATGTAGTGACAGTGGAGAGGAAAAACTCCCTTTTAACAGGAAGAAACCTCCAGCAATACCAGGTTCAGTGTGAGCAGCCATCTGCCGAGGCCGACTGGGGTTCAATGAGACAGAAATAGACACACAGAGAGAAGCAGAGATATAAAAGTTAACTGACATCCAGCTACACAGGCGGCCCCGTCCAGGAAAGACACAGCCAGGCAGACAAGCTTCAAGCCAGCTTCCATGTCAGAGGATGAAAGAGAGCCCATCCAGTTAGTCACAGTTAGAGAAACAGGACAACACTGAAAAACAGGCCAAGCTCCATTATTTATAAAACAAAGGTGATGATGGTAGCCGTCCAGCCAACATTACTCTCCTCGGTTGGAGCCACCGTAAAGTAGGAATAGACCAGACAGTTACTATGATGAGAAAAAACTGAGAGAGCATAATGTTAGAGGTGAAACTAACAAATACCCCAAAATAGGAGAATAGAGATAGAACAAAGCAGAATGATGAAAAGTGGTCCCTGTGTCCCCCAGAAGTCTGAACCTATAATAGCAGAACAAAAGAGACAGCTCGGGATAACCTGAGACACTCCAACTATAAGCTTTATATAGTTTATATATAGAGGAAAGTTTTAAGCCTAGCCTTAAAAGTAGACAGGGTGTCTGCCTCACTGACTAAAACTGGTAGTTGGTTCTGCATGAGAGGGGCCTAATAAGTAAAAGATCTCCCTCCATTCTATTTTTAGAAATTCTGATCTAAGAATTTAGAGTAAAGAGAGAACTGGCAAAGCTAGAAGGTAAACCTAAACTGAACATATTAAGACTGAAATTTGGATAGCTGTAAGATAATATAGGAAATTGACATGAATCATTTAATGTAAAATATCATATAGGTGTCATTTAATGTGATCCTTTCATTTTAAAGAAAATTCTCTGTTTAGGGGAACAACATTTCCACATTGTCATAGGGCTTAAGAGTGGAGGACTGAAATGTAGACTACTAGTTGGCTTAGGTTCGAGGTACCTGCAATAGAGTCCTGAAGTCAAACAACAAATATCCAATCAAAATAGAAGTAGAAAAAACAGGAGGCTGAGATACGTTCAAATTCAAGCTGTGTAAAAAAAAATTTTGCACCTCACAAGACTGACATTTTTGCCCAGGTTGGATGGAGTGTGTTTGTGAAGTGTTTTCAGTTCTTTCCACAGATTCTCAATTGGATGGTGTGTTCAGAGTGATATGCTGTGTTGCTTTACACCAAAAAACATTTTGCATTGTTACCAAAAAGTTTTATTTTGGCTTCATCTGAGCAGAGCATCTTGTTCCACATGTGTGGTGCATAATTCAGGTGACAACTTTAAACAAGACTTTTTAATGATATCTTTTAGAAATGGCTTCCTTCTTGCTGCTTTTCCATAAAGACCAGATTTGTGCGGTATATGACTGATTGTTGTCATATGGACAGAGTCTTCTAACTCAGCTCTTTAATGCGGTCTTGTTCCAGTCTGAGGCTGCTGCTTTAATGTGAAAATTAATAGAAAAATCAGCTACTGATCTATCTTCCTGCTTGATTTTCCAAAGGTCTTGGGAAAGGCGGGTCTTATCAGGATCCTAACAAAAAACTTGTCTAAATTCTCTTGGCAACTCTTCAAATGAACACCCAAAACTAGAGGGTTAAGGGGGGAAACGAGCCTGTGCCCAGTTTAGGGCTCTGCCTGATAACAAAGAAATGATGTGACCAATCTTGTCGGTAAAGGTTCTCAGTCATCCAGGTCATGGTCAAGCTAGGAAAGTTCAGTTTAGGCAACTGGATGTGTAGTTTTCTAGAAG
>JAUZNJ010064891.1:9952-26912 GCA_034780135.1 Jordanella pulchra
GAAGTTGCAACTGCAGCTTAGAATAGAATAAAAACATATTTTATTGTCCTTATTGGGGAAGTTTAAATGTACCAACATGGCCAACTGAAACAGAAGCATGAAGATTCACACATACGTTTAAAAAATATAAAAGTGGGGCAGTTTTAGGAAGAATTTTAAAAAGCAGTGCACATTATTGCAAATATAATATTCAGATTAAATGAAATGTGCATTAGGTCATTGTCTAAACAAAAATTACAAATATGAGTTTATACTTGTGGACTGGAAAAAAAAACCCAGACAGGAATAAAAAGTTATAATTTCAAATAACAGCACAGATCTAAACTGGGCTTGGTTAAGTGATTGTGTTTGCAATGTAATCTGATTGAAAGAATAACACAAATCAAATCACAGAGACAATGGACCTTTGATCATGTTACATTTAACCAGAGTAAGACACTAACTTTCTCACTCCAGCCCTTTAAGTAGCAGTAATAGGCTTAACATGAGTGTACTGGCACACAGAAGAGAAGATGGAGTTGTAGCTTGCCTCCAGATCCATGCATGTGAGCTAAAGTAAACCCTTTTCATAGTAAACTGCTGCTTTAATGGAGTTTTGACAAGAGAGCCGTCAAAGCCATGAAACAATAAAAGCCTGGAGCCAAACAGGCACACGCTTAGGGAGGAAAAATCAAAACAAAATCACAATATTGTTTTAAAATAAATAGCATTTTTCATTTTCGTAAAAATCGCACAGGCTTCCTCTAAACAATAATTTGAGTTTAAAGCTGGTGGGACAGCGTTTGCAGGAGGGACCTGCGATCAATGTGCTCAAACATTAATTCAGAGGGCAATGGGACGCTTCGTTTAAAAGGGAAGCCGAACTGTGTGTCAAAGCACAGCACTGTTAATAATGAGAAAAATTCAATCCATATAATTGGTTTATTGATTTTTAGATTATTTTTTATTGTGTTTTTTTGTTGTTGAAATTGTTGAATTGAAATTAATTTAAAAAAAGGGACCAATGAGCTGCTTCATTGTTTGAGTTAATTTCTATGTAACAGTGCTGTATTGATCCCTCTATTGAATTAACTGTTGCTTAATAACATTTAGATTTCACAAGAACACATGCAGGTACAAACAATAGTCTAAATCTGTATAAAGGGAGCTTTATGAAGATCCACCCTGTCAGTTGATTCTCTTGCATCCACTGCCACAATAAACATGTAAAAGTTGTTTTTTTTGTTGAACGTTTACTACCTTATTATAAAAGTTCATAAACTGTGTTGCTTATAGTGCAGATAGAACTCAAAGCTAGATTTATGGACTTCAAAGATGAACAAGTCATTCAGGGATTGCTGGGTCATGCTGTTAAAGTTTGTGATAATTCTATCAAATGCAGAGCCTTCATATGAACTACAGACCTCTGGAAGAACTTAACATTCCAGACTAAACCAAATGAAATGATTAAAATCACAAATTCATATCCAATTTTGGATGTTTATGATATGAAAAGACAAGGCTTGTCCCTATAGATGTTGGACACACTAAAGTTCCTCTGTCTAGCAGAATGTTTGAGGGCTTGGTTTTACTTTCGCCTGCATTTCTATGGCTTTGTTTGGCGTTTCTAAATAAGGTAATTAACATGTAGGACTGAAATTTCAGCTTGATCTTTGAACTGAAGCTTAACTTTGGCTATTGTGTAAGTTTAAGACCTGTAAAATATTTACCAAAATCAGAGCTAATCTTCTGAGATTTGTCGCTACCAAATCAAGCCACTAAAGGAGCTACTGCTGCCATTGACCACTTACTTTTTTCTAAGATGGGACACCTGGACCAGTGCTTGTTCTTTTTGTGTGCCTGCTCAAACCGCCAGTCGGACTCAGCTGAAGGACCTTCTCACTGAGCCTGGTTCTGCTGGAACTTTATGTTAAAGGAAAGTGTTTCTCTGCACTGTCTCAACATGCATGCTCGCTCTAAGGGATTGCTGCAGGGTTAATGACACAATCCTATGGAGCTAAATCAGTGACTGCTTACTTGACATCGAATGTGAGCTTCAATACTGAAGAACTAAACTCTAATAAATGTTAAAGCGGACAATTCAATCATTGAAAATGCACACTGAAATGTCCAACTTATAAAGTTTTCAAAAGAAAAAAAACCCAAAACTTGTTAAACGTTATATGTGACGCCAACTGAAAGATTGCTTTGCAGAAATGTAAGCCAGTGAAGACAAATCTCTGACAAACTCAGGATAGTTTTAATGGCAACTTAGTGAAGCACAACGTTAAATGAGGCATTAAATGAAGCATTTAGCCTCATCGGCAAACATTAAGCAAAGGCAGGATTTTTTGTTTTTAAATTCCCATTAGTACAGTAGTTAAGTTATCTAAAGACAGCAACAGACAATTCAATGTTAAAGCCGGCATTATCCACAGACAGAGGAGGAAAAATGATGTGCACAGTCGTGCTGGCTGTGAGTGAAACTTTGACAGACGCCTTTTACTATTAAAAAAGCAGGTCGGTGAATTCATAAACCATAGGGGGGTGTTTTTATTTCGTATACAATCAGGGTGTATATAGGTAAAAGTTAAAGTCCATGCTAGCATATTGCCTTCTATGTAGTTTACTGACACATGGCTGCATAATCATTAAGGAATGCAACCTTTTTCCAAGCCACACATAAGCAAACAATGGTATTAGGACATAAAAACGGAAGAATTGTTACCTTCGTACAGACAAACAGCCAGTAGCTCCAGTTGGTATTGGTTGTATTGACTTGTTACCCCCGTTGGCAGCAGGTTTTTGTTCATCTTTTAAATTTTCCAAAACTCCTTTTTGGTTTTAGAATGAACTGTGTTCCATCCTCTGAACCTAACTCTGGATTACAGGTTCCCCACTGACAACATTTAGCCTTTTATCAGCATGTTTTTTCTTAAACATAATTCCAATTTTGACCGTGCCTTCTCTAATACTGGCAATGTTTTCAGTGGACTGTTTGACTGCGGGACAAATCATGATCACTGATTGGTCATGTGCTGTTTAGCCTTAAAGATTGATTGACAGGTGACATCTTTATTAATTCATCTACACTTTTTATGCACCGGATACAGGGACATGAGGTTGTTGATATTGTTCATCACTTTTGTATTGACTGTACATTTATAGAGCCAACTGTGGATTGCAGTTCTAGCCAATATATTGGATATTAATATTCCTTAACATTAATGCAATGTTTTAAACTAGGGGTGACTGGCCTTGATTTTTCTTAATTTTGGGAGATCAGTGATTGGCCATTATTTAGATGTTAAACCGATCTTTGCCACAAAATGTGATCTACCTCTGTAAAGGTCTGAAAGCCACCCACTGTCAATGCCTTAAAACTTATATTTAAAGCAGTTATTACAGAAGTGTTTCATTGTTTCACAGGCAATAGTAGTTTCTTTTCAGTAAGGTAAGATTGAAATATCTTGTGGCTTTTGATAGTTATAAAAAGAAATCCGTATTGGTCAAAATCAGAATCGGATCGTCAGGCTTTGTGAAGATCGGGGAATCAGTGATTGGCCAAAAATCTGTAATCAGTGCACCCCTGTTTTAAACTCTGTCACTAACTAATCAGACTACTGGTATCTACATGAGTTCAGAAATCTTGTGAATGCACTAGTATATTATTGATAAGCAGAGTCTGGATGTATGCCATTTGGAGTATAATAATGTACTTATTATTGTACTCATGGCAGATATCATGTACTTTGTAATTGCAGTGACGGTTGTGACCCAATGTGTTGTGCAAACCTACCTCCAAACAATGTCTAAATGTTTTGTTTCTATATACCCTTAATTAAACCATCCTACGTAATGATGCCAACACCACTATGTTTAACAGCCTCTGTCCGGTGTTGGAGGGTGATGTGCGCTAAGGAAAAGAATCCCATATTGTTTGCCTCGATACAAATATGTAATATAATACAGTTTATTATTATTATAGCGCCTATTTACAACACGTCATCTCAAGACACTTTACAGAGACAATACAGCCAGGTCAGACCAGTGTCCACCTGCCTTCGTGATCTGATGACAATCTTGCCGCCGTGGGGTTCACATCTTCAGAGCAGTTTCCTAAAGTATATGTGCAAATAATGAGGTAAATGTGTTTAAAAACACTGTTCCCATGGACGTTACACTCATTAAAAGTCAGGGTATCATTGTAATTGTGACAGTTTAAAGTGTAACCAGCCTGTATGCTAAAACGCACTGAGGAGGAATTCCAGATGTCACCTAAAGGGCTGTTACACTTAAAAAAATTAGCAAGCCAGCCTGATTTTCAACAAAACACTGACATTTTGAACTTAACCCTCCCATTTCATTGAAATACGCTGGGTTTTGATGGAAGCAACCCAGCCGATATTTCAATCCAGTATGGTTTCACAACTTATTGCAGATAAAAAGCTGAACAACACAAACTGCAGAATGGGAGAATAGAGAAAGAATGACCCAGAGTGAAGAAAAGTGGTCCATATGTCCTCCAACACCTAAGCCTATAGCAGCGCAAATAGAGAAATGGCTTAGCATAACCTGAGCCTCTTTAGCTACAAGCTTTATCAAAAAAAGGTTTTAAGTCAGAATATAATACAATATTGTATAATTGATGGTTTTATCCTTTAATTTGAAAACCCTACTTAAAATCCAGAGCAACATTTTTCCTCCAGAAGCAACACACTATTACCCCCACCCCCCTGTGCCACAGAGAGTGAGAATAGGACTTCTTTAGGATGGTAGTTTGTGTCTTGCATAAATGCCTTCAAAACTCAGGGAAACGTATTTTAATATGTCAAACTAAGACCTGTGTGACATGAATGGTCTTAAGGAAGCCCTGCTCTCACTCTCTGTGGCATGTAAGGATCAGGAGTGTTTGGAGCCTCCCTCTTTGAAAGAGCTCAGCTCTTCTGCTAGCTGGGTGTCCCTGTATGCCCTGCAGAGCTGTGATTACTGAGCTTTTGTACTTAGTGGCTAACTGCTCAAAGATCTTTACCTGCTCTTTCAAGGCAGTTTTTAAAACTGTGATCGGACCTCTGTGTGCAAAATATTGTCAGGGAGTGGTTCGCTCTGTCTGGTTATGACTTGTTGATAACCAGGACTTGTTTAGCACGAGGTTCAGATACAGCAGAATAATATTATTGCACCACAGTGTAGTATGTTTGGCACGGTAAGTTGTCATTAACTTAAAAACACCCTTGCCAATGGACTTTGAGCCTCACAACCCAAACAGCAGCCTGGGACTATTGACCTGTACCTCCAGGGCGTTGAGGAAGGAAGTTTTCTCTAAAACAAAAGCTTGCAGCACACTTGTCGCTTGGATACAAATAACAAAACACACATCTGGGACCTATAAAAGTTTTTGGTTTCCTGGAGCATGTTTTTTTTTTTTTCATAAGTCTTGTAAAACTGTAAGGATACAGTCTGGTTCCCAAAGTAATAGATAAAAAATTTTGAGCAGCTCCTGTAGCTGAAGAGCTGAGGTGTGTGCAGCGTTCAGCTGTCTCTGCACACTATAAGGTGACAGTGTTGAGGAAAACAACCCTCTGGGTGTGTTCGCAGACTAGCTGTGCCCTGAGACCTACATCATTACTGATACTCCCTGGTGTAGGTGAGGTCCCTTCTGCAGCTGCTGTATAATCAAGACGTAAAGTATCCTGCAACAACAGGCCATTCTGTACTATTAACAGCATTACTGTCTCGCCTTTCATGATTATCAGACACTTTTTGCTCTCTGCCTGAAGTGACATAAAGCAGCAAAAGTTAGTGTTTACCTGCGCTCAATGATCTGCTGACTAACTCTTGTGCAACAGTGCTATTTTAAAAAGGTTTTTTTTTAGGCTGTATTTTTCTACAGCATTTATTTTAGTGGAACTGAAAATACGATTTAGTTATATTTGTTCTGCATTGAATTCAAACGGTTAAATTTGCACGTGTTTGTGCATTTATCTTTTTTGTTTCTCTCTGATTTTCCTACAGGCTTACCGGACCGTCTGGTCACCTGACTGATGGTCCAGGAAACTACCAGTACAAGACCAAGTGCACCTGGCTCATTGAGGGACAGTAAGTACACTTAAAATCAACTAGAGCACCTTAATTTACATGCATGCTTTAAACTTTTCATATTTATTTGCTGTATTACTAAGAAATGATTTTTCAAAACTTTTTTCCCCCAAATTTCTGAAAAGTATGGTGAGCATTTTTGTGTTGCAAACCGTAGCTTTGCTAGTCTGTGCTCATTCATATAGGCTGTGAGAAAGCTGGCTGTTTTTATTATTTAGAGTTTTGTGTCTTGAAACAACCTAAAAAATATCACAACCTTTTTTTTTTTCTTCTTTTATTTCATAGATCTATAAATAAGCACAGAGAATTCTAATTTAGTACACTTGCTCTTGATCATGGACATAAGATGCTGTAATCACTTCTAAATAATATGGATTGGAGCAGATTTTTATCAGCTGGGAATTATGGGAAAAAAATCTACAGAAAATGATGTCCAACAACAGAGCTGAAACTAATAATTTCTTAAATAATAGAATGATATTTTTAATTTATCGTTTCATCAGATCTAAAATGCTTCTAGATCTCTGTTGCTGCATCTTCTAATTTCAGCACCATTTCCTGTTTAACTGTAACTTTTCAAGTCTGCATGTGAAGACGGCTCTGCATCATCAGCTGACACATTCTCATTGTAAATGTGAAGAATGATTTGGGTAGCATACTTTATTATTTTTATCAGCTCTAATATAAAGGTTGTACCTGAGCTGTTTTTTTCAAACTTATTCTTAACTCTTTAAAACACATATTTATTTAAAGCTAAAGACATCCTACTTTTAAAAAAAGAAAATTTCAGTGATTTATTTAGCGTTTAGAAAACACCTTTGAGAAAAATCTGCATAGAAACTAAAGTTAAAATGGATTATTGTACCTTTATTATTCCTTGGAATATAGAACACTTTGCATCTAAAGAGTAGAGAAGATATACATCTGTTGGGCGTCAGGGGCATGGGGTTTACATGCTAACTCTATGGTGGATGCTCATCAAGGGGCATCCAGAGGTGCTGCATCCTGAAGCGTTTTGAGCTTTTAAGCATCGATGCATCTTTAAAGAGTCCATCTACAGTAACAAAATCTGAACTTCTGCAGAAAGTCTGTTACAAACCTCACCAGGAGTCTTTTGGCTGGCTCTGGTAAACATCCTAACATTTACTTTGTTACGGTACCAAACAGATTTTTTTGGAGGACATGTACGTTTCTTTTTTTTTTTTTTTTTTTTGTTTTGTTTTGGATCAAGACCTGTATTGTTATTTCGTTACAGTAGAGATTTAATAATTGTACTTTTATTTAAAATTCAAGACATTCTCTACAGTGACGATGTGCCATACTGTTGTTTTTAGGGTTTTTTTTTTTATATGTTCATTGTTTTACCACCTCATTTCATTCTCAATATTATCCTAAAATGCTTCACCTTATCAAAGTATTTTAACACAGCTCATAGAGCTGCACTAAAGTCATTGCAGTTTCAGGTATAACTGTGAAAACTATCCAGTTTTCTTTGAAATTAAAGTTAAACTATATATATTTTTTTGTCTTCTCCTAAATCAGAAGCTTCTTTGAGGAAAAATAGCAGCAAACTCACTGTAGTCATTTTGTGCAGAGTCCTTCGATGAGGATTAGGGAAATGGTGTCATGAAGCTGATGGATGAAAATTGGGAACAAATTAACTGTAAATCCAATATTGTTGTTTTAGGTCAGCATATCTGCTTCCCAGGGGCTGGATTGGGAGAACTAAGCCCACAAAGCTCTGCCTTCAGATTTATCAACTCTAATAAATGTGTCCAGCATCTGTCACATTATAGAGGCTTGCTGATCAATGGGCGCTGACCATAAAAGCAGCATTACCATCAGGATGTCCTGCTTCAGAATAAACCCCTTCTGTACTGTCAGGAGGGGTACAGCTTTATCGAATCAGTGTGACACCGTTCATCCACAGCTCTAAGCATGTTTAAAGTCATTTGAACCTTTTAACACTGTTTCATGTAGCAAAGCTTTCACATAAATAAATGAGGGTTTAAAGTCAAACACCAACATTCAGAAGCAGAGACAACCTGATGCGGTTTCCATAGATTTTTTTTTTGTTTGTTTTTGTTTTTAATAAATATGAAAATGTGTGCCATACATAGTCAGCCCTATTTACTCTGACGCTTCTTGATACGCCCAGTAGACGCAATTCACACCTCAGTAGCGGATGTTCTCCGCCTTTAAAAATAAAAATTTTCCCAGAGATTTTCTTGTCCTTATGAAAAATCTTTGTTTTTCACATAAAAAAACAGTAAAAATGCTGTAAGCTGTTAAATTTTAATCCATTTAAATAAAATATTGTCACTTGGATGTTGCCATTTTTATGCTGCAATGCATTATGGGTACATGACTCATGCTTGGTCTTGTAGCTCCAGCCAAAAAATCAATTGGTAACATTAAACCTTTTCTATTTGAACCAGAATTCGTTTAAATTCACGAAAATGAAGAAATGATGTGGAGGAACAATAGTGGAAGAGGAAACATTTAGCTGAAGAAGCTGGTGTTTGTTTTGCTGCTGCTAGGAGATGCTAACCCGGATGTTGAGACCATGTGTTGGATTGAAACATCTATAAATAAAATAAGACACAAGAATGAGAAATTGTCTTTACCTGAAGGTGGAGAACCATCACAGAGCTTTGATACGTTCTGAGTTAGTCTGGTTCCACCTCGCAGCTTTGACATTTTAATGATGGTGATCGTGATAGGGCCTCCTCCCTATTCTGACAAAGTAGGAAATTCCACATGATGGTCTCACAGCTGCCACCTTCAGGCTTAGTGGAGAACCACTTGTTCCAGCGGTGTTGAGTTAATCGCAGTGGGAACAACCAATCAGCTGGTAATAATTATAATAATTATTGACTAGGGGAGGCCATTGCACCCCTGAGTCACCCCTCTAGATCTGCCCCTGATTTAAGCCTGTGTTTACTTGGCAGGTTTCAGTACTGTAAAACCTAACCAGGTCATCAACCCATCATGCATTGCACAGGTGAAAAAATGGTAACCTTCATGGATGACAAATAAAGCAAAAATATTTAAGGGGATGACTAAGAGGTGTGTTCTTAATATGCAAGGCGCTAAAACCTCTGTCTTGATAATTTAAAGCAAAATGTATCGGATATATTCAACAACTTCAAACCACCAGATGCATTTTCCTTATTAAATGTGTTGGCATGACTTGCCAGTGATTTGACCCATTAGTTCCCCGATTCAGAGGTTCTCTAAGGGCAGCTTGTTAATGTCAGAGAGGACATTTCTTCTTTGCGGCATCTCTTTAGCCAGTCCTCACTTTGTGTGACTAGTCACAAGTGGTGTCCTATAATGAAGGGGCTTGGGGCTACTGTCATGCATAGTTTAAGTTTTCATCTCATCGAATAAAAAAAAGGAATTGCCACTTTACTTGAATGAATCAAAGTTTTTTTTCAGGACAAAAATGTGACCCTACAAAGCTTCCCCCCCTTCCATCCTGTTTTCCATAAAGAAGCGCTGAAGGGATCTTTGTGCTCTGGTGAATGATTTCATTTTAAGACGTTAACCAGATTTGGAGCCTGAGACATATTTTGAACAATCTCATGTTTTTGGCCAAAGCCTGATTTTAACAGGCTTTGCTGTCTGCAGACTCTGATAGTTCAGTTTTATTGATGCACAAATCAAAAGGCTTTGATTGGCAGGTAAGAAACAGGAGAAACGTCTGTGTTTCTATTCACTTAATGCATCGACATGAGAAAGTTCCTATTTCTTTCAGTGCAAAGTCTTGAACAATATAAGATTGTTTATTACCGATAAAAATCAGATAAGTTACATAAATTGGAATTTAAACCTATTGCCTCCATGTCATGATTAAAGAAAAACCCATCGAAAAACAACTGATAGTTTTTAGGATTATGATAAGAATCTATTTGTCAGATATGGAAAAGCCTGACTAATGCAAATAATAAACCTTGTGAGAAAACTGGTATCCTGATTGTTGACAGCTGATTGGTTAGGTTTATGATGCTTCTCTTTTGTTAAAATTACGGCTCCATATTGCAGCTTTGAGTAATGAACAATACTGACCTAATATTATGTGCCTTTTAAATCATGTTTTACTACTATTTTTGTAGTGATATTAAAAAAAAGGGTGAGAACTCAAACAGGGGAAAGATGTCATCAATAGGGAACAACTGCCTCATTAATCATTAACATAAAATCTAAATAGAATAAATTATAGATTATTTATTTATTTATTTATTTTTTTGAGTTTTTACAGCACTAGTGGCTCGTTTTTCAGACGGTAGGCTAACAGGAAAGGGGGTGTAAGAGGGGGGGGAAAGGACCGGATTCGAGCCTGGGTCACCCGGGTCGCCCGGGTCGAGGACTAAGGCCTCCGTATTCTGTATGGGTCGCGTGCGCTAACCACTGCGCCACCTGCAGTCGTTTTCATTTTTCAATGAGCATAGAACTTACATAGAACTGAAGCCTGTTTTGTATGTTAAATAATAATTTCACCACTTTTTTCATTAACCGACTTAAAATCACGAAGGAAAAGCTTCTTATTACGAGATCATTTTAAAACAAATTTTAATTCGGGTAAAGCTAAAACCGTTCTAGGTAGGGCATATTTGAAGAAGATTTTTTATCTTAAACAAGAAATGTACAGTACAGTTTCTTATTTACTGCTGAATTCTTTTTTTTTCTTTCAGTAATGGCAGGCAACAAGCATTTATATTCAAGTGGATTTGATTTAATTACCAAATAAGTTTACAACTATTTCTATCATTGATGGTTTCATCCTTAGTTGTAATATTTTTTTCTTCATCTCTGGGCCTTGTGTTCTTCTGTTTGGTTCCTCATTTTCGTACCCTTTCTTCTTTCTGCACAGAGATCCAGATTTTAAGAGATTAAGAGAAACAGATCAGGAATGATAAATAAGCTTTTTAACATTTTAATGCCAGTACTGATTTTAGTTTAAGAACTTTGTTTGATGCATTTAAAATATTTCTTGATTTCCTTATCATTGATATTGTCACTAATGTAAACATTTGGGGTCTGAGAGATTTCTTTCCTGCAGTAATTTTCTAACATTTACAAGACAAAACAAGTCAAGGTTGTCCTTTTAAATTGTTTATAACTGTGTCTATTAATATTTAGCTCAACTACCTTACCATTCCAACTGTTAAGGTTTCCAAAGGTTGCCAACATTTCCATGTCTTAGCTACACCGGTGTAAATGTTTAACAGGAATCTTGTTGTTTTATGTATAGCCCTCCTGAAGTCAGCTTTAGCACAATTAGCCTCCTCGCCAATCTGATTAAATATTGGTCAGAAAAGTGAATACATCAACAGCTGCTTTCTACCTGGGTTAAAAAGTCATGTGTGGATCAGAGCGTCCTCCAAAATGCAGCTTCCTATTAGTGTTTTTTTTTTTTTTTTGTCTCCGTCTCTTTTTGAAAACAGTTTGGAAACATATCTGATTTCTTTTTGTTTGTTTCATATTTATTTTTATAGTTTGCTTATAAATATAAATGCTCTCTACTGATTTCAGTTTATCCACCTTTTTTTGTTTTTTTTCTGTTAAGTTTTAGCTCTTAGTTTGCTGCCCTCACATCCTTTTTTTGGAAGTTTTTATTTCTCTGCCTTCCTTACCTTCTCGATGTGTTAGTACTCAGTAAAGATTGAAACAACCAGCAGGATCTGAAGCTTTTTTGATCAGATTTTTTCATTGTTTCTTTCATTGTTTTAACTTGCAGCGCTCTTTTCGTGGGTTTGTTCCCTGTACTGTTTACTTATAGATCTCAGAGTATTATCCTTGGTTTTAGATATAGTTTCAAATGGGGTAATAAGACTTTAATATCTCCTCATGAATTTTTATGATAAAGAAAAATATATTTTTTTCCATTTTTATTACCATGCTGTTCAGCTGTTGAACTGCTCTTCCTTTCACCAAGATTAAGCGATCTAGATCAGTAATTACAAGCGATCCAAAGGGACCATAGTGTTTTAGTTTAAAGAAGAGGCCATAATTCGGAAGGTGTTTATTATAGTGAATAATATTTTCTACATTCTGCGTATTTAAAAAAAAAACTCTTCTATAATTAACTGGAAAAGATGCATTTTAAAGCTCTACTATCCTCCTGCTGCCCTGTGCTCACAGACATTAAAATAGCTGTTCTCTGTTTCAGGCCAAACACCATTCTACGATTACGATTCAACCACTTTGCCACCGAATGCAGCTGGGACCACCTCTATGTGTACGACGGCGACTCCATTTATGCCCCCCTGCTTGCAGCTTTCAGGTTTGTAGCAGTCAAAGGGATGGAGGGTTGGAGCTGTCTTTCAGGGCTGCATCTGTTTTGGTTAACGATTAATCTATTGATTATTTATAATCTAACTATAGATACTTTTAGTAAATTATCATTTCTAAATAAATAGACATTTGGAATATTGAAAAAAAAAACCTTTATTTTGCATTTTAAAAGTAAAATCACATACAAATATACATGCAAAACTCAAACACATGTGTGTTAATGTACATATGTTCTAAATTTCTCTTTTTTTTTTAACTTGTAAAAATCAATCTGAAAAAAAAACATATATTTTTTTACTGCCTAATGGAAATAAAAGAATTTGGCCCAAATGAACACATTTGGCACAATGTACCGAAAGGACCTGCTTCATAAAAAAGACCTAAAGCATCAGCATGCCTCGTCCTTTTGATAAAAACAAACAAACATGGCATGTTTCATCCACTTTTAAGCATGAGGAATGTAAGATGTATTCGTAATAGGTTCAACGTTTGTGCACAGCCTATGATAAGGCAGGTTTACAGAGATTAAAGAAGTGTGATGATTAAAATGACCTGAAATAATTTTAAGTCTTTAAAAACAGAATGGAGTTCTATGGAATGTTAACTTGAAATGCAGGGAAGGTTTTTAAATGTACCTTGATGTAATTACAGTGGTTTGATTGTTCCTGAGCAATATGGGAATGAGACGGTTCCTGAGGTTGTGTCCCAGTCCGGCTACGCCCTGCTGCACTTCTTCAGTGATGCTGCCTACAACTTAACCGGCTTCAATATTTCATACAGGTGAGCTGCCTTCTACAGCAACTACATATTACATATTGATGACAAAAACTAAAGGTGTTTGTTGATTTTTTTTTTTTTTTGTTATACACCAAAGATGAAACAAGTAATTATTTTGTTGTCTGATGAATGAGTTCAGTCTATTGAGTTAAGCTCCTTAAGGGGTAGGAAGCTCAAAGCTCTGTGGTTAAAACCTATTTGGAACCAGATAAACTTCCTCTGAATGTCAACAAAACAAGGAAGGTGATTGTGGATTTCAGAAGAAACAGCAATAAGTTAAATCCTGTTAATATCATCGGACAATATGTGGAGGTGGTGGAGGAGTATAAATACCTTGGTGTTCACCTGGACAACAAACTAGACTGGAGACGCAACTGTGAAGCCGTCTACAAGAAGGGACGGAGCAGACTGTACTTCTTAAGGAAACGTAGCTTCTTCTGTGTTTGCAAAAAGATGCTGCATATTTTCTATGGGTCTGTTGTGGAGAGTCTGATCTCTTCCTCCATCATCTGCTTGGGTAACAGCATCGGAGCAAATGACTTAAAAAAGCTCAACAAACTAATAAAGAAGGCTGACTTTGTTCTAGGAACTCCTCTCTTTGGAGATTATTTTGGTAAAATTAAAATCGTTACGGACAACAGTGGGCATCATCTTCATCAGAGTGTCGTTTAACAACAATGAATCTTCAGTCGGAGGCTTTTCCATTAACACTGTAACCATTGGTTGCTAATCGCAGCTACTCTAGTCAGTGGTTCCACTGAAAGCACTGCGTCCCGGAAGCACCGGCCGCTGGCCGTCTCTCCACAATAGGTGCCTTTTCTATCTTTGCTTTGCCAATCTGGAGCAGAGTGAATCGTTCAGCCAGGAAGTCGGTTGAGGAAAATTAGATCTGGTCGAGTGAATGACTACATGATCAGACTGGATCGCATTTCCTGGACTTTAATGTAATAAAACAAATAATATTTATACAGTTAATAATCAAAAGAATAATTGAAAAGACCTAAATCTTTGATCTCACCCGTGATGGAAGATAAAACCAGAGGCACAGGAGGCCCTGGTAGAAATGGTTAAAAGAACACTTCACTGGTTCTTTGTTCTATTTAAAATCTATAAACTCACCACTATAGTGTGATGAAGCAAAGCTGATGTGATCTGAGTCCAGCCTGAGTCACTGGGCTTTGAAAATGCTCCCAGTGGAGGAGAGAAGACTCTTCCACATCCAGAGGAACCGAGGGGTTAGACTGACGGCGACAGGAGATCCTTCCTTCCTGCAGCTGTTAGCATTTACAACAAGATGTTGAAGAAACTCCAACAATGAGTTAGAAAAACATTTAGCTTCCCTTTGGGATCAGTGCCTGCTGTAAACATCCCCTCATTTGTCCCTACGTTGCTGATTCGATCACCGTAGCGATGAGGAGCCCACGGTTGGATGAAGGCGGTGTGCCCTCAGGCTGCCGCTCTCTGGTGTCTGATAGGCGGAGCAGCTGAAACATCAAACCATTACCCACAAGAAGGAACATGAAAGGATGACGGGAGCTGTTTGTGTCTTTTTTTTCCTTTTCCAAGACAGAAATGAATGTCTCTCTGCGGTGTCCTGCTTTGAAGGCTGGAAGCTCAAACTTTATCAAATTGGTTACTTTTTTTCTGTGTAGAAATCATCAGTTTAGTTTGTCATGGATTCAACAAATGTGAAATGCTGGAGGTCTTTGTATATTTCCACAGATTTAAAAGAAATCCTCTGAACTTTTTTTTTTTCTCATTGATTATGACAGTTTTAGCTGTTGACACCAAAAATGTAATAAAATTGGCAAACAAATAATTATTTAAAAAGAAAAGGCAACGTTCATTACTTTGTTCCTACTATAATTATAAGATGCATTAATGAGAGTTTTGTTTGTGTCCAAATCAGCTGAGAGTAAAAGTCAGCTGGTTCCTTTTACTGAGGAATCACAAGTTATTTAAGCTTAAAATATTTAGAAATCAGATTAATAAATAACTTCTGTCACTTAAACTGTATTTCACGATGTTCCCAGTTATGTTAGACTGAAGCTTATTATGGGACAAAAAACTGGATGGAATAAATGAGTTTAAAGCTCCGTAGAACCTGGACACCACCAGCTTTTCTGACAGAACAGGGAAACCAAACGTATTTCAAACCAAGTTTTAGAACAAACAAGACTGTTATGCCAGCCTCTCTAAAAATGAGGTCCATGTCAGGAAACCAACTACTTTCTGTTTCTCTGATCAATTCTGCAAAGAGCAGCAGTCCAGCTTTCAGGCAGATTCATCTGGAAGCTTGTTTATTGCTGCCAAAGACTTGGTTGATGTACAACCTGCTAAAGCACATTAAGCAAAACATTACTGAGGTGTTTATTCCTTATTATAAACCTTTTTGAATGAGAGAAATCAAGAATCAGATTAAACTTGTTTCCAAAATCATCCTTTTTAAAATATTCTAATGATAAACTTCTCAACCAGAAATGTATCCAAACCCTTTTTACTGTGTTGGACCATCTTGTTTCATCGTTTGAAAAGACTCCAAACTTTTAAATAGTAGCTTAACCAACAAAGAACCTTGAACATATCTCAGCCTTCAGCCCAGTGAGGCTTTTGGTTCAGGACTTTATTCCTCATTCAGTGCTTCTCTAATATAGACGTTCTTTTCTTGTTTCTCGGCACCGTTTCTCAATCGTAGGGTGAACACGTGTCCAAACAACTGCTCTGGCCGTGGTGAGTGCAGAGTGGGTAACTCCACTGCTTGGGTTTACTGTGAGTGTGAAGCCAACTGGAAGGGTGAAGCCTGTGACATCCCATACTGCCTGGATGACTGCGGCTCTCCTGAAAGAGGTCGCTGCCAGGAAAAGAGCTGCGTCTGTAAAGCAGGATGGCAAGGTAGGTTGATGGGAGCTTTCTTCACTAACCACAGTCCACTAAAGAGCTGAAATCAGGGGTTCTCTTTCAGAAGAGTCTGTTGTGAACTTTGAGATGTTCATTGAAACTGTTTGCCTCCTTGGTGTTTACTTTTCTCTTTCATTCAGTGCTGGAGGTGCTTTTAGTGGGAAAAGAACAGTTTTGATTAAGTCCTTTTGTTTCATACAGAGCTGTTGGGTCACCGCAAAAACTGATCAGATTTGAGAATAGCAACAACTGAACACTTTTATCACAAGCTTTGTTCTGCCAGCTCTGAATGTAGAAATGTTTGACCTTTTAGACTCAGAGTCTCGTTTCCAGGAATTGCTGCAGAAGGTGCCATGTGATCTGGTAATAAAGAGCAATTATAGGAAGAAAAGCATTGGTTTCTGCTGCCACATGGAGAGTTAGGTCAGGGTTCATTTAAAGACGTCTACAAACATTTGGCAAAAGCTATAAAAACTAAAAGAAAAGCCTGAACAATCTAATCCAAACATGTTTATTACTGAGAGTTCAGAACAAATAGAAACATTTATTTTCACTTTCAAAGGAGCACAGACTGTTAACAGCTGCTTTATGTTGAGATGTTTCATCAGAGTTTAGTTGATCTCTGATCTTTAAGCTGTAGATACCCGTCCTAACAGATTTCTCTGGTTGTTGGCCTTTTTTTTACCAAAGGTTGCTTTTCCATTACCTTAGAGTTAGAGCTTAATTGCTGTCATTATGAACATCTCATCCAGGTAATGTTTGATCCTTCTGCTGTTTTTATATTTTTTTTATGGAGAAATCCTGATATTTTATTATTATTATCTTTTTATATCTCAGTATCCCTGGGATAAATAATGAGACTGACACAAAGATCGCCACCTTAGTTTAGACGTTCTCTTCAAAACAA